>PITA01005564.1:0-109141 GCA_004023965.1 Spilogale gracilis | reverse complement strand
TCAGAGAATATGCAGGGAATAATTTCAATCTTCTGGTATCGGTTGAGCCCTGATTTGTGACCTAGTATGTGGTCTATTCTGGAGAAAGTTCCATGTGCACTCGAGAAGAATGAGTATTCTGCTGTTTTAGGATGAAATGATCTGAATATATCTATAAGATCCAGCTGGTCCAATGTGTCATTCAAGGTTCTTGATTCTTAGAATAGCAATTTTATCACTTATTTTTTTATTCAATGTATGATTTAATCATTTTCTCATATTCTTAAGGGTTCATTGTAAACATCATTTTGGCTACATATTATTCCAAATTAAAAGCTCGGTTTCTAGGATTCATAAATTATGTAAGTAGAAGAAATATCTTTCAATTTTATTTGCTATTCTCCTTCTCCCATTCCTATGATGCAGTGTTCAGTTGCACATGTTGTAGATCTCCACAAAGGAACTCAATGGCTGAATGAATATATAAACTCATGTTTTTTCCAAAGATGCCTATATTCATCCTAGCCCCTCTGCCTAGGATTCAAGTATCTTCTTCACTTCCTTCATACAGTTGAGTCAATAGCTTTATGAGGGATCCAGTCTAGATTAAACCAGATATTTTATTTTTTTAAGATTTTATTTATTTAGTTGTTTGACAGAGAGAGAGATCACAAGTAGGAGAGAGGCAAGGAGAGAGAAAGAGGAAGAAGCAGGTTCCCTGCTGAGCAGAGAGCCCGATGCGGTCCTCGATCCCAGGACCCTGAGATCGTGACTTGAGCCGAAGGCAGAGGCTTAACCCACTGAGCCACCCAGGCACCTTAAGTCATACATTTAAAAAGAGGCTCCTGTGACTTACCTTACAGGAGTGAGCAATGTAAGCACTTACACACATACAGCAGTTAGAAGTGAATAGATACTTTGGGAGTTTTCATGGCATACTGGACAACTGTCAGATCCAATGAAAAATGGTATCTGGGTAAAAAGGACTACTTCATTAAACCTGAACCTAGCACACACTGGAACTCTATAGTCCACTGCATCAGAATCTGGTGAGAGACAGGAGACGTAGGCAGAACAACGTTGACATTAAACCATAAAAAAAGAGATGAGCAATCAACAGAGTAAGGAATTCTAAGAGATAATTTGGTTCTGTTAGTTAGAACATGTAGAAGTCCCCTACTTCCTTCAAAATTTGTTTTTAAAAATGATGTAAAGAATAGAAAATAGTACTCCATAATCTTATAAGGGACCAAAATGACATCTGAATATCCATAACAGCTCATATAGCACTGGGTGCAAAGTGTGGCTCCTCTCTACTTGTTCTCTCTTCTTAGACCTGGGCCAGGCATATAGTGGTGTGAAATTCTAGTAATCACTGGTCTTTGGTTGCCTGGATCAGAAATGCAGAGACATCACCACATTGCCATTCCGCCACACTGCCATTCTCCCAAAAGGGCATTTTTCAGAATCTGCAAAGCTAGTTAGACCAATCAACCTTTTCCCACATCAACCCCACCTCAGATACACTTGATGGCTGTTTAAATAAAGAGGTTATCCTTTATTCTGGACGCTGTGACTTTAGGAGAGTTGATTAAAAAATATATATATCCTTCTGCAGAAAGTACTTCCTCATACCACTTCGGTACAGAAAATCTGGTCTTTCTGTAAGTTAGTCTACATGTGTATGTATGTATATACACATATATACATACATACACATATATACACATACACATATATACACATACACATATATATATACATACATACACATACATACATATATACACACATATATATTTTCTATATATATACATGTGTATATTATATATATGTATATAATTAAGAGTTATTTCTACATATCAGATTTAAGCAGCATTAAAGTTTGTGCTGCTTAAATAACTTCAGATTGTGGGATATTCAGATCTCTGAGTTTTATGATAATGTCAAGAGAGCTTCTGGTGAGTTCCATTAATTTTTTTGGTATTGTTTAATTTTACATGAGTAAATATAATTACTCCTTTTGTCATGAAGAGCAAGTTCTAATACCAATTTATAATTCATGGAGCTAATTATGTTAACGAGAAGGCAATCTTTCCTCAGCCATCTCCCCTGTAATTTTAAAGGATTTTGATTTTTTTCCCTTTCTTCTACAATTTCTCTTCCAGCTATGAAAAGGAAGTGTACACAATTCATCTGTGATATAATTATTTACCATGGCAACAGTTTGTGAATGGGATTGGGAAGTTGCACAGAAGGGGAAAGCAGCTTAAGGGAAACAGCCAAAAAAAAAAAAAAAAAATCCTTTCAAGACAAGTGAAGAGGCCTTTCAGGTAGGGATGGTTTTTATTTTTCTGACTTTTTAAGGAGGGGCTCAGGTTTGCCTAACATTGTAAAAACTGTTGCTCATCCTAAAATAGAAGAGTCTATTTTCTACAGTTGCATTTCAGAAATCTTCTGATCAAGAGAGTAGCACAAAAGGCAAACCCACATTTCCCGCTGCATTTGAATGAACAGTCCCCAGGAAGATGAAGGGAAAGTGTTTGCTGCTAAATTATCAGATAGCATTGCCAGGGAACATTTGGGGAAAAAAAGAGACTGAGTTCCTTGCATTCCTAAAATGAGTAATAAGCTCCAACCCTGTTCTTCAAAAAAGTCTTCCTTCTTGGGTGACATACAGATTCTGAGGAAAGTAAAGAAAAATCTATCTGAATCCACTGGTCCAATCTCTGGGCTTCACCTGAGGCTCCACAAATTCTCTCTTCAACTCCCCTGTTCAATGGGATATTGATGATTTTATCCCCAATTGTGTAATGCTAATGAATGCAATCAATATTCTTCAAAAGAACACTAGCATGCATGTTAAAATAATAATAATAATATAAAATAAAAGCAAACTTTTCCTGGGTGTTTGCAGGCTTATACTCTTTTTACCTGTGGGCAATATTACTTCTCATATTCTTCCCTTCTTTCAGTGTTTAGCAATAACTAACATCTAGCTTTAGCTGAAGTATTCTTGATTGCATGATAAGATTGCTTCTGTTCAATATTCCAGGATGCTAATTGCATCAGGAGCTGTGGGAAAAGCTCACAACCGGGAGCTGTATGAGTAGCAGAAAGCTCCAGAGAACATCATCTTCTCAGAAACATATAAACAGGATGAGGTTAGAAAGAGTCTGGCCATATTAAAAAAAAATACAATTTGATTCACAAAACACAGAGTTCCTATGTTCTGGCTGCAGAATCCACAGAGCTGCTTCATGAGATGACTATACCAGTTTGAGCTCTTGCTGGCATCGCTGCATTTGGAGGGCTGACCTTTGCACATGCCTGTGGCGTGCCTGGAGTCTAGTACTAAGCACTGCTCTTCTGGTGTTCTGCTTAAACTGGATTGAACATAGGGTTGTGCAAACTAAACAAAGAAAAATGTATTTCCCTTCAGGGAGAAGGACAAGGGAAGCACAACATAGTTTCACAGGATAACAGAACTGAAATTACCTTTGAGATCCATATTCCTGTTTCTTCATCTTAATAGATAAGAAAATTGAGTTTCTAGGAGATTAAAAGACTAACTTTAGGTCTCTGAAACTTCTTACCTCCAGGCTATAAATGCTCATTCAAGCAAGATGTATAAATAGGAAATACAGAAAAAACTTTAAAATCAAGCACAGGTAATACACTTATACAAGAAGGACAAACTCCACAGAAATTTAGAGAAGGAAAGATGAACTGTGCTGCTTAATCAGAGCAGACTTCATGGAAGAGGGGCCTTGACATGAATGACACATGATATGTGGGATTTCATTTGGGAGAGAAAAGGAGGAGGTCCTTCCCCAGCCATCAGACCATGAAGCCTGCCCTTGAGTTTGCCATGAACAATACTATTGATGAAAACCCTTAATAACTGCAGCTTTACCTTTTCGCCTTGTGGCCTAGACAAGGAATAATAGAGGTTATTTTTCTGAAGTAAAAGCGATTGAGGCCCATAGGAAAAGGGAAACTACCTTTAATTTAGTTTCTACAGTTAGGATTAGCTAAACTGTGATATTACTAAAAAGTTAGTTGAATCCTTTAACCACACCCCATCTAACCAACCCAGATACCTCCTTTTCATTACTAATAAGATCATCATTTCAGCAACCACAGCCTACAAGTGACTCCTCACTCCCTTCACCATGAGCTTGTATATATAACTTCAGCCCTCTTGCTATATCTGGATTGTTGTCTCCTTCTCCTTCTCCTCCTCCTTCTCCCCTTCTCCTCCTCCCCTTCTCTTCTTCCTCCTCCTTCTTCTTCTTCTGTTTCTTTAGTTGCTCATGTCCTTTCCCCATGCATTCTCATTATGTCACTTTACTGCCAAGTTTCTCAAGACTCACTTACTTCCCTAGACTTTTTCCTCTTTAGAAATTCCCGCTTTGGACAAAACACCCTCTTGTTAAGGTGCTCTGTTCTATCAGTGTATTTTCTAGCAGAATGAAAGCAAATAATGAATTTATTCACATGTTTATGCATAAAAGTGATTTAGAAAGCCAGAAAATAGGAGACTGCCTTCAGAAAGCCAAGGTCTAAGAGCAATAGGATCTGTCTGGTATGAAGGGGAAGGAAGGTCGAGAGGGTAGTGTTTATAATTGAAGACTGAACAACAAAAAAGAGAAGAAGCAATGGTTGGCTTTGCCCATCGCAGCACTATTCAAGAGAAAAGGGTTTTTACTCTAAGGATGCTGGCTGTCTCAGCTCCTTATGGCAGTCCTGGATTTGGTGAAGATAGTCTTGGCTATACCTACTCTATCAGTAAGTGTGAAGAGTTGGATTCATCTTTACATCACTGGTGATTCCTTGATCATGAGCACAAGCTTTGATTTAGGATTTTGCTGGTTTACCTATAGCGTCCGCACTAGCCACATGACCTCTGCATGTTCCAAATCCTATTGTATTATTATTTCTCACTGAGAATTACATAAATCAGCACTCTGGTCCAGTAAAAGAATCCCACAAGCTTAATGTATATGCAAGTGACAGTATGTCTATGTAAGTGATGAGAACACAATCAACTAACAGAAATTAGGTTTCGGCACCAAGAAGGCTGGGAGTCCACCCCAGGTACGGTGTGAATGCCCCAGAACAATGAGGTCAATTCTTGAAGCCTCTTGGACTGGACCTCATTGGCCCTTTCCATTGAAATTGCTACCATGTTTTATGTTTTTGGTTGTATTGGAGAGCACATATTCTTTTTTCTTTTTTTTAAAGATTTTATTTATTTATCTGACAGAGAGAGAGATCACAAGTAGGCAGAGAGGCAGGTAGAGAGAGAGAGGAGGAAGCAGGCTCCTCGCTGAGTAGAGAGCCCTATGCGGGCCTCGATCCCAGGACCCCGAGGTCATGATCTGAGCCAAAGGTCAAGGCTTTAACCCAAGGAGCCACCCAGGCGCCCAAAAGCATATATTCTTTTCTTCAAGAAATAACAGTGACATTATTTTGGAACCCTTGGAAATATAATGTTTTCATTTAAACTGATGATATCCTAATAATGGACTTTTAGACTTTGAGGGAGATTAGTGTGGTAAAGATACTTTGATTGGGTCAGTGTACCTGCTTCCCTGGGCCCAGCTAAACTCTAGTACAGTCTTATGGGCAATACTTAAACAGACAATACTTATTCTGTGTATAAAATTATCCCTGGTGATCATTTCACCCTTCTATGTACATGTGGCATGTGACTCCTCAAAATGTTACATTAAGCGTGTCAAGCCAGACATAGGGGATCCTTCTGCACTTAATGGGGTAACTATACAGTCTGTGCTCTTGTAACAACTAGATGCTTCTGTGCCTTGGGGTAAGAGTGAGGGGAAAGAATATTCTGATTGGAATCACAGCATGCCTGTATGTAAATCAACAGTTAAAGGATACTCTGTAATTATGCTAAAATGACCCACTGCTAAACATTTCTCTTGTCCTTTTCCTGACCCCCAGGTAAAGAAGTGGTTGTTAAGTGGCACTGACCATCTATGTCCTCATCTTTGAGGCAGCTCAGGCTATCGCTGTTGCAAAATGGTATGTCCCAGCCCTGTCTGTGTCCAGATGGCTGGTTTCATCATGAAGTGAAGTGAAGAAAAAAAAAAAAAAAAAAAAAAAAAAAAAAAAAAAAAGGAAAACATTAGCAGACAGAATTGTGGCTTGTTAGTGGAAAATTAGAAGACACATCCTTTGATTCCTTTTGTGACTACCCACCCCCACCCCCAAGTGGTTTAGAATTAAAATGGGGACAAAAAACATCCCTAGATTTATTTGGTTCTGCCATATTAACCATAAAAAAGATCTAGCCTGTTCCAATCTTAACCCAGCAGTAAACTATAAATCCAACTTCCCCTCTCTGCTGGGGAAATAAAATCCAAATACAGTAGCATCCAAATAATTATCAAGAGTTGAGCTGTGCTGGCAGGGTGCAATGTACAAGATTCAATTTTAACTAGTGATTACAGACCAGCAACCTTCTAGCCCTGAATGTCAAACGGCCATGTCACTTTCTCCTGTCACGGAGTATGTCAGGACTCACCGCAGCCTGGTGACTTTTCATCAGAGGTAATGAATCTTGTACTCCTGAGATGGGAAATGTCACTGTGCCTCCCCGCCCCTCCCTCTCCCCCCACCTCACCCCTCATTCCCTTCCTGCCACCTGTCCAGGTCCCAATAATTAGGAAAAGAATGTTGTATGTGACACTGCCTCTCACATCCCCACCAGGGCCCTGCTACTGTCGACTTAAATTGTGTGGTCAGTACTCAACCCACAACCATACGTGATGAAATGGCCACCTCAGTAGACGGTTTACAGGGCTGGAGTCTCATGTATCAGGTTCCCTTGTCTTTGAGCAATAAAATGGAAAAACAGTTAAGCTCTGACCTTACAGCCTGGTTTGGGGCTCCAGTCCAACTCCTGATAACCTGCCTTTAAATCTTCCAAACTTGGGGGTTCTTTTGTTTCTGACCTTTCTGCCACTCACTGCTATTTGGGACATCAGTGAGGATGAAGCCTAGTAGGTCTGTGTGGGTGGTGACAGGGAAGGAGAGGACATGGTTTGTGATGTCATCTTTTAACTCCAGAGTTCAATGTCCAACATAAAAAGAAACTGGACAAGCACTTTATGCTTTCTTTGGCCTAAACACAGAATACATACATACACATGTAGCCACTGGTCTCTGAAAACTATTTCTTGAATTTCTTAAAATTATAATATAAATCCCAGGATCTCAGAGGTTTGGAAGAAGTACATATGAATTGAGGGGCGCCTGGGTGGCTCAGTTGGTTGGGCAACTGCCTTCGGCTCAGGTCATGATCCCGGAGACCCGGGATCGAGTCCCACATCGGGCTTCCTGCTCGGCGGGAAGCCTGCTTCTCCCACTCTCACTCCCCTTGCTTGTGTTCCCCCTATGGCTGTGTTTCTCTCTGTCAAATAAATAAAAATCTTTAAAAAAAAAAAAAAAAAAAAGAAGTACATATGAATTGAATTAGAAAGAAATATTTCTATTATTGATGAGAAAATTCCCCATATGATGCATTTCATCATTTTAAAAAATGTTGAATACCTATTTTGTTCAACATAATATTGCTACTCATTAAGAAACATAATAAAGCAATATATGGCATGTTCCCTGCCTCAGTTAATATGAGCAATAAGACACACATCTGATAGGTACAAAATTGGGAAATATGTAGTAAGTGAAAGGAGAGAGTCTTCCTAACAATGGATAACAATGCCCATAAGATATAAGTGAGTTAAAGCCATCTTAGATGATAGAAAAGACATAAAACCAAATATGATCTGGAGTCAACCAAGGAAAAGGTATCAGTGTAAGAGTGCATGCAAACACAGGGTCATACTGTTTGTCAGTATGATCAAAATCAGACAGATGGGAAGGCAAAATTAAGGCTAATAATAGTGGCAAAGATGGTTCCAAAGGAGCTGTGAGCCACCTAGTTTCTCTTGCTAAGGAGGGATTTTGTTTTACTTAGAAAGTTCAGGACTCTTTTATGAGTCAAGACTCTAGGAAAAACACTTAAACCTTAAGGTATAAGGACTTGTTAGAGAAAGTTTATTTCTTGATATGAGACTTGCATTCCTACTTTCTCTCTTTTTTTTCTCTCACTCTATCCATCCCTCCTCTTCCTCCCTTCCTCTCTTCCATATTATGTTCCAGACACTGAGCCAGGCATAAGCCATGAAGAACTAAGCAAGGCTAGCAGGCTTCTTGTTGTAATGTAGCCTAAAGCATGGTGGAAAAAATGGGCAAGTATCCCAGGCAATTGCAATCCAATATGACAGGAAAATGAGAGAGGCTGCAACATGCTAATGGGGCCCTAATAGGGGCACCTGATCCAGACACAGGAAGGTAACAGGAAAAGCTTTCCTAAAAAGGCCCAAAGGTAAATAGGAAGTCTTTACCATTGATGCTTTAGGAAGCCATGAAGCTCTGGGTAGATTTCAAGTCCTTTGAGCAGAGTATGAAATCTCCTTTTTCAGCTACTAGAATGGGTCTCCTCACTTGGCTGGGGTGAGGGTGAAGGTGGGGGGATGGAAAAGTACCCTTACTGTCGTCAGTGTCTTTATCCTGTTATTTAACATGGCACTTAGAGGAGTTCTTTAAAGACACAAAGGGGCTGTTCTTTAAAGACATCAAGGGTTTGTGTCATGATATTGCAAGGCATAAGCATACCTTCTCCCTCTTCTTCTCTGTGCCATTACAGATTCATCACAACTAAAGATTAGGTAGTAGAGTCAGAAATTTTTCTAAACTACCCCTGCAAGCATTACAGAAAGTTGGTTTTCTAGTATTTATTATTCCCATATCTATTTTTTATATTTGTTTTTATTTTTTTTTAAATACACTGAAAAATTGAGACTATCATGGAGCAGGCCATGGTCAAATTGATGAGGGACCCAAGAATAAATACAAACAAGAGTTCCTTTCCATTATGTAACTTTCATTCTAGAAGGGGAGAGAGACATAGAGAAATAATCACAAAGCAATGCAATACCTGTGATGATATGGGAAGCATGACCATGTATACTAAGTGGGGAAGGGTTCAGCAAAAATTCACGGACCGTTAAAAAATAGGCATAGGTCAGTATACCTGTTTTTGTTAAATAAGCTGTAAGCTGCCTCTCCAAAATATAGAGGTAATTCTCCACTGATACTTAACAGAAACATTTGTAGCTTCACACATAGGACAGGTGCTACTGTGAATCCTGTGATGACTGTGGACAGTGCAGAAGTGAGGGAGGTGATAGGTGCAGCAAATGAAAAGAAGATACCAGAATACTCCTTAACTAGACAAGATGCATGACAGACATATATTTCAGGAGGCTTCTTATAAGTCAAACAGAATTAAATTGCAAGTGTCCTCCTTTCATCACCAGCCCTTAGGCCCTAGTCTTTCTTATCTCAAGTCAGGATGAATGAAATGCATTTCTTTGGGGGCAAACGGACTCCCTGTTCAGTGGAGGTAAGGGAATTGATGTCTCAGTGTTTGTACAAGCAGTCACCAAAGGGGGGTGTCAGGGACAAAAGTGAGGGATCCGAGAAGCCAGACTCTTATTAACTGGCACGCAAGAACATACAACAAGAAAAACTATTTTGTATGATACTGTATGGTGGATACATGTCATTATACATTTGTCAAAACCCATGGAATATACAGCATAACTTAATGGAAACTATGGACTTTAGTTAATAATAATCTATCCCCACTGGCTCATCAGTTCTAACAAATGTGCCATATTAATACAAGAAGTTAATAATAGAGGAAATGGGGTGGGTGTTAAGGAAGTATATGAGAACTCTCTATATGTTTCCCTCCATTTGTTGTAAACAAAACTGCTCAAAAAGTGTATTTTTTATTTTTTATTTTTGTTTTAAGATTTTATTTATTTGACAGAGAGAAACACAGCCAGAGAGGGAACACAAGCAGGGGGAGTGAGAGAGGGAAAAGCAGGCTTCCCGCCAAGCAAGGAGACGGATGTGGAACTCAATCCCAGGTCTCCAGGATCATGACCTGAGCCGAAGGCAGTTGCTTAACCAACTGAGCCACCCAGGAGCCCCCCAAAAAAGCATATTTAAAAAAAAAAAAAACTTGTTATACCGTATAGTGGTTATTCATACAATCTTGGTCTTCTTGTTAGTCTAGAAGCTATGAAATATTTGTATTTAAAAAAATTTTTATTTGGTAACTTAATTAAAAAAATGTTGCATGATTCAAAGAAATCTAGCGTTCAGGAAATGCTTCTTTATTACAAAATATAACACTGAGATGCTTAGGAATTAGTAGGCAAAAGAAGTTAACAGAAATCTGGGTGCAAAAGCAGGTTCATTTGACAATCTGAAAGTACCTCTACTTGTGGAAGGCCTTTAGGGAACCTGAACCATGACTTTGGTCCACTGCTGTGGGAATGTGTAAATGCAGCTTTTCAAGCCTCCATACTCAATATCCTGAGATAATCTTTCCTGGAATGTCTATTTAGCTACATTCACTCTGCTGTCTTTGATTCTGGAAAAAAATTAAAATTCTGATAACTGAAAAAAAATGCTCTTTTACTTGAAGCCAAAAAACAGCATCAGGAATACTCTATTTAAATGCAAACTTCAGAAATCACATTTCAAAAAGTCCTAAGAGGACTAATTAATAATTGTAAAGTGCTTTGAAGATGGAAAGTGCTAAATTAACGTCAATATTTATTTATTAATAATCAGAGGTGGTGATGCTGCCGTCTTGAAGTTGCCTCTTTCACATTCAAGTACTGACTACTACCATGATTTCACCCTCTTAATTGCCTTCTCCAGCCACTATTGCCATGTGGGAATTCAACATTTTATGCTTGTATTTAGTATATTATTATTTAAAAATACTGCCAGTTCTATATACATGACTGGAAAGAGTTTCTATACTTTGTGTGCAGTGAAGCTAGGCATTGGATAAAAAGAAACTACACTTAATAGTTAACACTAAGCACAGTATCCATAGAGTAGGAGCTCAGTAAAAAAGTTTTGAATGAATAAATGAATGAAGAACAAATTAACCCAGTTTCTTTTTATATAAAGTGTCAATGTTGCCTTTAGCCTCCACATCATATCTATTTGTATCACTTGGGAATCTACTTCACATATATACCAGAACTCAGAAATATGCTTCTTTATTTCTTGAATGCTAGGTTGCAATCTTTACCACCGTATATATTTTTTAGCAGTCCATATGCATGGTGTGTTACTTCCAATTATGTTTGAAGATATGCCAGTGGAAAGAAGTTTTTAAAAAGACTCAACAAATAATTAAAATATTTAAAATGCCCAAATAGCTGGCATCACTGAAATCAAACCTCAAGAGGGCTTCTTGTTTTTTTTTTTTATTTTAGAGTTAGCTATTTTGCACTGTCCACAGTGAATAATGCTGCAAGAATCGTTGACACAGCCTGGAGTCCCTGGCTCAGTTTTTACCTTATAGTCTCCCACTAGCTATAAACCAGAAACAGTCAGGACTCTGGTGTGAGAGATACCCATCTGGAGCAATGCTGGTTACTAGCCAGAAATCACAACCTTTCTTAGGAACAGCACATATCTTTAGTCAACTAAACACAGGGGCAAGAAGGGAGCTGGCAAAAGAAGAGTAGATGTTAAAAATTCACTTACAGTTTCTAGTTGTGGTCTTCAAAATTAAGCTTCAGATTCATAAAGAAAGGGAAGATTATGAGGGGACTATGTGGACCAGGAGAGAAATACCAGTGTGAATATGGTATATCAAGTCCTCCCTGATTTGGAAGGCTGAGTCTCCTACCCCATTTTTCGACTAAATAAATGTATTTTATTAAAAAAAAAAAAAAGATTTATATATTTATCTCAGGGAGTTGCAGAGGAATAGAATCTTAAGCAGACACTGAACATGGAGCCTGGCATGGGGCTCAATCTCCATGACCCTGAGATTATGACCTTAACTGAAATCAAGTATCAGACACTCAACCAAATGAGCCACCCAAGTGCTCCCTAAATAAATGTATTTTAAATACCATGCACCCAAAACCTTAAATTATGCTTTATGGCAAATACAATTATATGGCACTTTGAAGATTCAAAATTCTGACTGTTCTTAAGAAAACTCCACAAAGAATATTTAGGCTGAAACACTCAGCAAATGAGCAACAACTCAGCCACTTGCCGAGCCCTGCCATCTTCATGGGGCTTTTCTCCATTTTTTGCCACATACTCAATTATTTCCAGACAATAAAAAAATATAAATATTAAATATTTATATATAGTATATAATCATATAACAATATAAGTATGTATTTATATATTGCATAAAAGCTTTCATACATAAGAAAATAAGTAGCTAAAAATTTTAAAAGTAGTTAAATAGACAGAGCACATGCCCCTTGATAGAAAACTGATTCTGAAGGAAGCAAGAAAACTGTATAGCCATTTCTATATAGGCAAATTAGAGTTTGCCAAGAGCCAAGTATGTCTCCTTTGTGACCAACAATATTTTGTGGCCTAAGATACCATTCATTTATTACCATGTGTCAGGTAAATACAAATTGTATGTGTTGGGAATACAACTGTAATGAGATGATCATTTACTTTTTTTTCATATTTGTAAATTTTGTCTCATCTACCAGATAACTAGTTGCTTAAATAAGGGGCTAGTTTTTGATTAATACTTGCGCATATTGCCAAGTATATACTCAGAATGGACCATGCTTGACTGATCAATATAAAGCAGACAGGGAACAATACAAGGCAGTCTATAGCTAAATTCTAACATGAGTGCAACAGATGCATGGGAAGCCAGAAAAAGAATTTCAAATTTGACTATTTTGAAGGATCACAATGCCCCAATATTTAATATAAAATTATGGAATGAAGTTTATTTATATAAAACAAGTTAAGTGCTAAGGCCAACTAAAAATAATTGTCCATGATGAAAATAATACTCTGAAGCTTATTTTCCTGCCTCTACCTATCCTGTTATAACATTTGGTGCAACTTCCCATACCAGCTGGGTGGTTTCAATGGCTACTTTCCCACTCCTCCAAACATTCATTGCAAATATCCTTTGGGAAATGCTTGGCATCTCTTTACTGTCTACCACTTCTACTTCAATTTCCTTGCTTTTCTTTGGTTTCCCACACATTCATCCTGTTGATTAAAAAGTGAATTTCTCTAAAATAATCATTTAACTAAATATTCATTTCTTTGGTTTAGTGTCTCCCTTCGAGGGCTTTTCAGACATCCTCTTCCTCCACTTACTCACAAGCTACATGCTATGGCCACCCAGCAGGGCCTGACACCATAGTGCTACCGCCCTGGGGAATACATCTTTGGGGTAACAAGGGGCAGTTGAAGAGGAGGGGGAAGCTACCTCAAAATGTCATCCAAGAAATTACCTATAAATGATAAAATCATATCAATTACTACTGAGAAATTATTTTGAAATAAAGTTATAAGAGGTTCTCTGGAATTTTATTTTTGAGGAAAACACTGTTCTAGTTAAGGTGAATTTTTGACCTGAATAGGCACTCCTTTTGCTCTACATTTTTCCTCCTCTTCCTCAACTCATTATCACCACACTTGTGTTTCCTACGAAATAAAATCTTTTACCCATATTCTGACATCCATTTTGCAATTTTCTGGTGAGGATGCTTCCTTCCAGAGGGAAATAAGCTATACTGAACTGCTGGATATTTTACTTCTCACATCTCTTAAGTAGTCTCCTCAGTTATAGCCTCTTTTTTAAATTCCTAAAGCACTCCTGGTCATCCTTACATTGTCATTTTAAAGATATATGTCCTAGTAAATACTTTGGATTTTTCTAAGAAAGTAAATGCAATCTTGGAAAGCTTTCTTGAGGACAGGAACTATGTTGTATGCTTTCAGATCTTCCGCCATCACTGGCATAGAACTAGGTATATTAGAGATGATCAGATTTTATTTGATATTTAATTGACAGATTTATTGACTGGCTGAATCTTGATGGTAGAGACCGTAACAGAGCAAATGTTCTTTCAATTTGTTATTGTAATGTGCTTGGTAGAAAGATGGTTTAAACATAATTACAATAGAATTCTGAGAGAAATACTTCTAAGGAAAAGAATTCTGAGGGAAAGACTTCTAAGGAATAATACTGGATGTTATATGATGTAATTTATAATTATAATGAAAAGAGTTTCTATCATATTTTATATCATATAGATTAATATATATTTGTGTTTTTCTCTTACTTTTCCAATAAAACAATAAAAAAAAAAACCTGCCTTTCATTGTAAAGAAAAAGAAGATGGTACAGTCTCGTATAAACACACACACCCCTTTGGACACACACATACACACACACCTCTTTATATCAAATAGATACCACAAGAAATAGCAAGCATCTTTGTTGGGTCTTTGACAGTTAAATCAGATTAATTTAAGTCAAGTTAAATCAAATACCTTGCTTTGTATATTTAAGTTGCCATTCAAATAGTACAGATTTTTCTGCCTGTCATTTCAAATTAATTCAGTACCACAAGTTTTCCATTGAATGAACAGAGCTAACTGAGGGCATCCAAGAAGAAACCTTCATAGATAATTGGCTCACTCGGGGAGCTAGTGTAGCAGAACATGATTCCAGATTGAATCAAATTCTGGAGCTTTCCTGAAAAGAGGACTAAAGAATGAGGGGAGGGGGGATGACAAGGAAACAAGGTTATATAACAAATAATTATTTGTACTTTTATTTTTATCAATATGTATTTCTTCATCTCTAATACAAATGTCTTTATGAAAATATTTAAGAAAACTTGGCCTCTATTTTCTACATATTATGAAGTAGAGTAAGAGCAAATTTCTGTTAACTGAAAGAATGAACACACAAATTAATCAGAATTCTATTTTCCCATTTTTTTAAAAATTTTGGAATATAGTTAGTTTAATGGAGACTTTGGTAGAATTGTCACCATGACATTCATTAGGCACATGGAAGTTCTACAAGGAAATTTACCTCTGAAATGAAATTTAACACATCACTGACAACATCAGAGATTAAAATGGGCTTTTGGTCCA
Organism: Spilogale gracilis; assembly: GCA_004023965.1. Taxonomy (NCBI): domain Eukaryota; kingdom Metazoa; phylum Chordata; class Mammalia; order Carnivora; family Mephitidae; genus Spilogale; species Spilogale gracilis. The sequence continues at coordinate 94,078 of PITA01005564.1, read as the reverse complement.
AACAAATATTATCATCCTTGATGTGAAAAGCTGAAATGAAATTACATTTACTCATTCAATTTTGTTTCATATTTGTGAATAGAACCCTAATATAATTGACTAGGACTAGTGCTGATAAGATGGCATGTCCAATTTTAATTGGTCCTGTATCATTTATCCCAGCTAACTCTATTGTCTATCTCTCTACCTACCCACCTATCCATCCATCTATCCATCCTTTATTTTTCATCATAATTTATTCACATTCTTTTTTTCTTCTTCTTTTTTAAAGATTTTATTTATTTATTTGACAGAGAGAGATCACAAGCAGGCAGAGAGGCAGGCAGAGAAAGAGAGGGATGCAGGGAAGAGAGCTCGATGTGGGACTCGATCCCAGGACCCTGAGTTCATGACCTGAGCCAAAGGCAGAGGCTTAACCCACTGAGCCACCCAGGCGCTTCTTTATTCACATTTCTAACAATATATTGTTTCGCCATTCATATTTATGTATTTTTAAAATACATTTTGGTGTCTATTATCTGTCTAAAAGCCACACAGTATCATCTCTAAAGATACAAAGACTTAGCCATACAAAGATATTTGAATACTCTGTGAATATAAGGATATTTGTCATCAGTTGTGTTGCTGATCTGTATCATATATAGTCTACATCATAATTACATAAACTGTGTTTTTGCTTTACAATCCTGAGCCTAGATACCTCTATGATCAACTCACAAGGCCTCTTTTCTTTTTCATCACTCCATCAAATGTGTATTTTTCTTACTCTTCTGCCAGATCCCTGGTTTCTGAGAGCACTGTTTTATTCATCACTGAATTTTCTATAACATTAGCAGAATGAACTGTAACATGTTCCTATTGTATATTTGACAAATTAATAAATCATCTCTGTCTGATTTTATGGATGCAAGGATACTAAACTTTCAACCTCAAACATTCTTTTCTATTTTTCCTATAGGCATACTAATGTTACTAATATGGTATAGCTGGGATGTCAGATGCTACTCTCTGTTTAATCTAACAATGGGATGTTACCTTTGAACAAACTGAACATTTAGTTTTACTGTTTTAGACCAAAGAATAGATGGTGTAAGGTCTCTACCAGATTGCAAAGTCCTATTCACTGGCAACTTTGCAAGTGCCACCCTTAAAAGTTGTGTAGTGCTCAGGCTGACAGCCCTGGCTGCAGTCTCTTCCCTTTCCTCACAATTCAAAGACCAAGCAGGTTCCAGTTGACCTAATCTGTGCTATGGGCATTGCAACCTATGTTGCCAGCTATTGTGCACTTGGAAGCTAGAATTTAACAGATTCTTAGAACACTGAAGGTGATGACAATGAAAACAACAACAAAACAAACAAACACAGCTCTGCTGAGTATAATAACTAAGCCATACAGAGCAATGGTTTGGGGCATTCTCTGTAATAACATGAGTGACTTTAACCACAGAGTGACCTCTCCTTGACAAAATGGCTAAATGGAAGACTTTGCAGTACATGACATACAGTGTAGGTGTATAAACAAACACATAGTGAACAAAATGCTTTAAAAGGTATAGTTATTTAAAGAAACATCCAGTGCTAAACTGGAAGATCAGCGGTGATTCATGTTTTTTGTTACTTTTGAAAGTATTGGATTGGAAGAGTAGAAAAATATCTTCAAATTCTCCTATAAGAAATTCAATTGAAAGATCTAGAATTGTTTTAGGCAAGATGATTTGCCAGATGGCATAATTTAATATTTTTATTAAGGAAGTATTCACATTTTTAGGCAAAAAAGAGTGATTAACAGAAATTTCTAGCCACCTGCAGCACACTTTCAATAAATGGAAAATATGCCCTGCCATGGCCAGGATAGAACTGGCTGGCAAAGTATCATTATTTCTCATCCTAACATGTGCTCCCCAGTGCTGCCTTGTTTTGTGGGTCCAAGGACTATGATGGAAAAAAAAACAATTAAACCACAGCAATAAATACATTGTATCCTTTCACTTCTAAGCAACTGATACTGCCACTTAACAAAGTATTGTCAGTTCTTTCTTCTTTCCTGTCACTCCTTTGAATGTGTACTTATCTCTCTCCTGGCATACAAAGGGTTTCTTTGAGGGTAATGCAGTAGTCACTATCAATTTTCCATAATTTTTACTATGACACATTGCATAGTTTATGTCTATTGGATCTTTGATAAGCACATAAATCATTCATGTTTGGTCTTATGGATATAATATAGGCTGAGACTCAGATTTTTTTTTTTAAAGATTTTATTTATTTGACAGAGAGAAACACAGCCAGAGAGGGAATACAAACAGGGGGAGTGAGAGAGGGAGAAGCAGGCTTCCTGCTGAGCAGGAGGCCCGATGTGGGACTCGATCCCGGGTCTCCGGGATCATGACCTGAGCCGAAGGCAGTCCCTTAACCAACTGAGCCACCCAGGCGCCCCTGAGACTCAGATTTTAATTTCATATATTTTACAAGTATCATTGTGCACAAAAGTACAGCTGAGAACTCTAAGCTTTAACTCTGATAATCATGTAGGCCCCTGTCAGTTGACTTTTTCCAATCTGTTTCTCTCTGCTCTAGTATTCTCCAGCACTTCACACACCTTGCACTACAAGTACTTTAGCTCTGACCAACAGTTTTTCTCAGTAGATGCAATCTAGTATTTGACTCCAGTTTGATACACAGCACAGAGCTCAAATTGGAGAAACCTCTTTTGCTTTTTCTTCTCCCTAGCTACACTGGACCATAACCATCAGTCCACTCTTTCAAAAACAAAAACAAATACATGTCAAGAAATATGGAATCAAAAGAGGTTTGGACATTTGATTGTGAATAAGACAGATGAGGTTAGAATAAATGAGAAGAAGATTCAAATGAGTCATCATGGAGAAGGATGCTGAGGCATATAACAGACACCAGAATACAGCCTAGAAGTTTAGGGAGCACAAAGCAGGGTAAGTTAATAAAAGCAGGTGGACAGAAGGGAGGTTTGGATGGATTATGAAAACCATGCTGCTGTCAACACTGGACATTTGGAATAGGCACTATTTTATATACCCAAAGTAGGATGGATGTAAGCACCAATAAATCACCCAAGAGCACTTGTGAAAATGTTTTTCAGAAGTACCAGATGTATTCTTACAAGAACTGAAGAAAACGACTTGGGGATAATTATAGATGCAGGAAACTAACTACAAGAATAAAACCTGTATTCAAGATTCTTTGAGATACAACGTCTTCTAAAATGCAAACAGAGAACCTACTAAAATGTTTTAGCTTTTCTGATAATTGCTACTTTTATTATTTTTAGTTTCTTTTTAAAAACGTCACTGCAAACACGTACACTCAAAAACAGAACTCCTAGTTTAATAATGGAATTCTGCATTGGTCATATCCAACTTTTTCCTAGACCGAGTTAAAAAAAAATAAATACAAAGGAAAGGAAAATGGCAAGGAAAATCCTGAGTTTCATCTGCCTTCTGTTTTCCTATAATGTTCTTTTCAAACAGCTTAAGAACATGAAAAGGTGTCAATGCATATTGTATCCAGGAAACAATAAAAACATCCACCTGTGTTGAGCTATCCAAACTAATCACATATGGCCCTCAACGAGTACACACTGGATGGCTCTGCAGAAGCACAAAGGGCAATGCAGTTCTTGGTTTTCTGCAAGTGCACAGGGTGATCTCTGGTTTGATATGGTGATCAAGTGCCTGCATTTGCCTCTACTTCTCATTAAAATAAGTGAGAATAAAAACAGAATCAAATCCATAAAGCCTAATAGGAGAGAGAATGGGAGAGAGGTCATCATTCAACATTAGATGTCATAGCGTTTTTTAGGAAATTGAAAAATGGATGAGAATAAGGAGGACTGAGGAATCTGCAGCCCAAGATAAACATAGGAAAGGATGCTAAGGAAAGAGGGAGCTTATTTTCCAGGCAGAACCTCCAAAACTTCTGTAATAAAATTAAAAAGAATAGAGGGTAGGATTGTGAAAGTGAGCCAAAACTGGTAGAAATAGAAAGTCTGACCAAAATTCTGTTTCTAGAACAAGAAGCCAATCACTTCCCTATTCCTCTCCTCTCTCTTCCACATTTCCATCTGGATACAACAACAGTACAAGAAAAGTCCCAGGGCTTCAAAGCAAAAGAAAACAAAGGAAATAACAACTACCATAACAAAAACAATGACCTCTACATTAAGAAATGTAATGAACTTAGCAGGGAGCATTAGGACTACTAGTTGGGTGCTGGCACCATGGAATAAATTTCTTTCCATTTTAGTTATCCCTTTATCAAAAGCCTGGCTCCTCAGTGATTTAAGTGCAGACCTGGCCAGGTCAGCCCCATGACTAAAGGAAAAATCTTGTAAGAAAAACAAGCCTGCAAATACAGCAGCAGAGAAGATCCAATCCACTCCCTGGAAAAGCCAACTCAGTATTTCCTGTTTTAAAAATGCACAAATAATTCATAATCACTCACGCATATAAAGAAAATTAGCAGCATTAAAATGGCAAAATAAAGAAAACAATCCCAGTGGAAACAGAAACAACTCGGTGAAGAGAAGATACTTGAAAAAAACCTAATTAATATTCCAGAGAGATTTGAAAGATTATACTAAAAAATAAAATCAAAACACAATAACACAATAAGATAAAGTCAAAGAACTCTATGTAAATATACAGCAAAAAGGACAAAGAGACAGAAAATAGGGGTAAAATGTAAAAGGCATAAGAGGATAATCACTCCTACCAGACATCGAATAAATATGAGCTCTAGAAGGAGAAGTAGAAGAGGAAAGGGAAGAAATAAGCAAAATAAGACAGAGGAAAATTTTGTGGGACATGAATCCATTTAAAGGGTACCATGTTTACATACAAGAATAGATGAAAGAAAAATACCTACTCTAAACATAACATTAGGAAATCTGAGAACATAAATGGAAAACAGAAAACAACAACAACAACAAAAAACCCAGTCATCTCAAATGTTGCTAGTTGCTGTAGCAGAGGACAAAGAGCTGTACAGTCAGGTGCTCGGATCTGAGAATGACTCGCTTCCCTGCCACTCAATTAATCAGCCAAAGCTAGTCCCTCAGCTTCACAGCCACAAGGAGTACAAAGTTTAATAATTCCATGTGAAAAGAAGGCAGGAAGAAAAATGATTTGTGAACAGCACCAATGTCTGCAACAACCGCTTCTACAAACCTTTATGAATAGTTTGCATGTGAAATTATTCTAGTACAATGAGGGTGAAAATTGAGACGTGCAGAAACACATTTATAGAAGGTCAAAAGACAAGTTGAATAGGAGATATTTTATATTTTTTATTGTGGTAAGATATACATAAGAAAATTTACCATTTTGAGAATAAATTTTTAAGTATATACAGTTCAGTGGTATTAAGTATATATATATATATTTTTTAAGATTTTATTTATTTGACAGAGAGAAACACAGCCAGAGAGGGAACACGAGCAGAGGGAGTGAGAGAGGGAGAAGCAGGCTTCCTGCCGAGCAGGGAGCCCGATGTGGGACTCGATCCCAGGTCTCCAGGATCATGACCTGAGCCGAAGGCAGTCGCTTAACCAACTGAGCCACCCAGGCATCCTGTGTGGTATTAAGTATATTTACATTGTTGCATAGACATCATCATCATTCATCTCCAGAAATTTTTCACCTTTTTCTAAACTAAAACTCCATACCCATTCAACAACTCCTATTGTTCCCACTTCCCAGGCCCTGGGAACCACCATTCTACTTTGTCTCTCTGATTTCATTACCATAGGTATCTCCTATAAGTAGACTCACAGAATATCTGTAATTTGTCTCCAGCTTATTTCACTTAACCTAATGTCTCTAAGGGTCTTCCCCTGAAGTGCAATCTTTTTTAAGGCTGAACAATATTCCATAAAAATATGCAATGCTTCATTCATTTGCACGTCATCCTTGAGCAGGGGCCATGCTAATCTCTGCATCATTCCAATTTAAGCATATGTGCTGCTGAAGCAAGTACTAAAGATTTAACCAACTGGAAAACTAAAATATGAACTAAGAGTTGAGTACAGGAAGGGAAGTTGCAGTCATATAAGTGAACTAAATTTTCATCTTTAATAGATAGGAAATGATAATGCCTATGTTTCATAAATCAAGAAAAAGTCATACCAACAGATTGCTTACAGATGTAATGTAACCTCCACAAGAAGCTAAATTTTTAAAGCTAACAAGAGTAAAGTCTAGGTAACTGGAGAGGCAGAGAAAGGGGAAGGTGTTACTTTAAGCATCATTGGATTATTGTTGGTTGTTGTTATCTTTAAATCTTTACATATAATAAAAAACCCTCCAATGTCAGTACTACTTAATGACCAGAAATGTAACCCAGAACTCCTGAAATTGACAGTCTCTACTTTTTTTTTAGGCATTGATATTTGCTCTCATTTTACAGAAAACAGAATCAAGACCTAGAGTGCTAAAGTGACCTTGCTGACACTTTCTTGAAGACCCTACTGCCAAGGACATGATTAAGTCAAATGGGAAGGCACAGCAATGGCTTAACTCCAAAGGCCTTCTTATCTCCTTATTTCCATGTTTGACTTCTAATATTACTGATATTATTCTATTTTACATAATATTTTATTACTACAACTACCACTTTTACTACTACTTTTTTTTTTAACAAAGTCTATCTGCTTCTTTTGTCACTGGCTTTGCTACTTGCCTGAAATATGTACTAGCTTCTTTCTAGACACCCAGGAATTTTCTCAAGGACCTGTTCTTGTTCAGCACAATTTGTACAACAGCATCTGAATTTTCCTAATTCCAGGCAAAGGTATCAGCAGTCAGGAACTTCTGTAGTGGCCCCAACTTCTACTATAGCTATGAGAGAAATGCCCCCCCTCTTTGATTTTGACTACACTTTGATTTTCCTTAACCACCCAAAGCCAGTCCAACCTACTTCTCATTTTCTTCCTGACTAATCTGAAAGCCTGAGCTCTTTTAACAACATTGGCTTGGCCAGAAATTTACAGTGGAGCTCTTAAATCCACAAGAATGATGCATCTTCTGTGTGATTGTACCTGAGATGGCTGAGATGAAAGCATATTCACTCCATTCTAGCTGATGGAGGAAGATGTAGTTCCAGGTCCTCAAATCAGGTAAGAAATCATTTAAACTAAGTAGTTGTCATTGTTGTTGTTGTTGTTGTGTGTGTGTTTGTGTGTTTTAAAGACTATTTATTTGAGAGTGAGAGAGAGAGAGAGCAAAAAAGCTGGGGTGGAGGAGAGGAAGAGGGACAAGCAGCCTCCCTGCTGAGAAGTGAGCCCAATGGGGGCTCAATCCCAGGATCCTGATATTATGACCTGAGTGGAGGACAGATACTTAACTGACTGAACCACCCCGGCACCCTTAGACTCGTTTTGTACTCAGTTTTACAGAGAAAATGGTGATGTTTCAAATATATAAGAAGAATCCTTCTGAACTGAAAATAGGGTCTTCTCAATTGTAAATATTTTCTACCTTCTTTAAATTTGTACTTTGGTATTCTTCTGATATCAGTCATCATCTTTAGTTTAATAACTTTTGCAGATGCAGAAACTTGATTTAGAAAATTGGTGAAGAAGGGTGGCCACAGAATCTTCTATATGCTGCATTTGTCAAACATTTCCATATTATTTCCAGCTCAAAGTTCCACACATAAAGAAAGAAAGCTAGAAACCTATAAAGTAAAATCAGCTATGATCATGTAGTGACTAAAAGTCATATTGATTAAGGAATTCTTAAAGTCACAGAGCGTGCAACCCATAAAAAAGGAGTAAAAAGATAACATGTAAAATGAGGGGCTAGAAGTTTTTGTGTGTCCAGTATGCAGAGTGCCTAAGAGCTTGAGCTCTGTGATCTAACAGATTTGGGTGCAAATTCTAACTCTTCATTTATTAGTAGTGTGACTCTCAGCAAGGTCACTTTAGCATTCTAGGTCTTGATTCCGTTTTCTGTAAAATGGGAGCAAATATTAATGCCTATAATATAAAATGTTTGTGATAATACATAAACATATGTAATTTTATTACATGCCTAGCATATAGGAAAAAATTCTATGAACCACCATCATAATTATCATTATTATTGTTCTTATCACATATTATTCTTTTATTCCAAATGAGAAAGCAAATACTAATGGAGAAATGTCCTAGATCAATAAAGGGGTGACTCTCTTAACAAATGAAACAACTAACCATGGGACAGAAAGTTCAATGAAATAATGAGCTTCCAATGGCCATCTCACAGGAATTCTGTAATTAAAAGGAGTTCCTGCATTAAGAAGGAGGTTATACCTGATGATCATTAAGGTCCCTCTTACTTTTCAGATATAATGTAATGATTAAGTTTATGCAGCTCATTAGTGCCAGCAAGTTTGGGGTATCATATGGTCCCAAACTGTCCTTCTTTCTAGTTAATAAGGAGAGAGGCTGACTAGGGACTTTCCAGTAACTATTTCCACACAGTGCTGCCAAGTAAAGTTGTTTCTTATACCCTACAAGCTGGCAGGCCTCACTCCCTTCTTCTGTTTTCATCATGAAAGCCTTAGGAAGCAGAGACCGCCTGTTCTTCCCATCCACTCCCCCAAGAAAATGACAAAATGACATCCTTTCCCACTCTCTGTGGAATGATTTCTGTTAACAGCTCTGGAAAGAGGCTGCAAAGATGTGAGTGAAATGATGGCAGGATTTGTTGACAAGAAGGCAAAATGAGGGAATTCAGAAAAAATCACCCACATTAGAGACTGAGGGGCCTATGGGTTCCATCTGCTCCTCTCTCCCCTGGCCTGGGGTAGTCTCAGAATCATCTCAGGGGATTGTCAGTCTTCTTTTACATGACTCAATCAATGGGACTTCTAATAAAGTCTAATGGATCTCACTATTAGCAGATTTTTTTTTAATATATATTCAGTCTAAAATTTTCCTTTGGTTAATTTAACCTATTTCTCTTCATTAGATGGTGGCAGTAATTTCAAAACAAAGGAAAGCATGCAAATTTGAGAAGAGTCATTGTGGAAATTTCTGCTTAAAATATCTTATTTTTGCAAAAGCACAGGGCATAATTTTTGTTCAAACAACCTCTAGAGAAGTGAGGTTTCCCACAGAGGATAGTTGATGCTCACCTTGCCCTGATGTGCATATTTCTACTCTTGAAACTGTGATTATAGGGCTACAAAGAAAGGTTACCTGCCCACCCAAATCAGGCCAATGTGTCTGATATTAACTTCAGAAATTCACTCTAGACCTTTCTAGGTCTTGCTTTTATTATTAGAATATCTTTGAAAGTTGTTATATAAATTAATAAGAGGATAAATGAAAAAGAAAATACCACCATGAGGGCAACAATCACTGTACTGGGAGATAAACACAGGCTTTGGTACTGGCTGTGCCACTAGCATGGCCTTAGACAATTTACTCATCTTTTGAAGCCTCAATTTCTGTCCTATAAAATGGTCATAATAACCCATACTTCACAGAACAGCTACAAGGCAATTTTTGAGAATACCTTCGCATAATATAAAGGCAAAAGTTTAAGACTCAATAAAGATTATAAATAATCATTCCCTTTTTGGTGTGAATAAGATTATTATAGATATAAGTATGAGATTTGGGAAAGATTTACTGAAAAATCTTGAAAGCAGGTGATAACAGACAAATATAATTAATTGTGAAGTAGCATGAAACAAAGGAAAGAGAGTTCATGTAGGAGCATAATGAGTGGGGGGGGTGTCCCCAGAAAATCTCAATCTTGGTATTCAATGGTGGGAGAATAAAAGAGGTGGCATTTCAAGCAAGGGAAGACATGATATGTTAAGCTGAGCATGGAGTATTCAAGGAGAAATAAGCAAACTATCTGATTAACATAGATGAATATTGGAGAATGAGTGCACAGAAAGATGTAAGAAATAGGTATGGAAAAACCAGAATAGGGAGAATATGAGAAGCCAGGCAGCTATCATTGCAAGCTGAATGACTGCTTTTGAAAATGCTCCTACCCTCTATAAAGAAGACACTGGTATGCATCCAAATATCACAGGCATTAAGCCTATATATACTATAAAAGCTCTATACTTGCATCAGGAATTCAGGAGTTAAGATCTTTACTCAGCCAGAGAAATCTGGGCAAATGACTTAACTTAAACAAATCACCTAATCTCCTTTTTGCTCCCAATGTTTTCATATGAAAAATCAGCACAATGCTAGTACACAGCCCATAAGGACATTGTGATTAAATGAGATTACTTTGTGTATGTGAAGTGTTTTTGCCTAGTTCTTGGCACAAAGGAAGCACTCAGTATTGGTTTAAAAATAATATAAACAAACAAACAAAAATCCTAGTTCAATGGATTGAACCATTTAAATGAGATCATGTCTCACAGAACTCCATGAGTAGCCTATAAAACAAGGCTTATGAAATCCCCTAACAGAGTAACTGTGTTGCTTGTGGCAGAATGTGAAGACAGAATGATGGTGGAGCCAACTTTGTAGCTTTGCCCTAGGAAATTTGGGATACTCAGTCTTAGTACACTAAGCTGGTGCTTGGCAAGTTTCAGTACAATCTGGAGTTCAAAAAAACAATGAAGAACAAAGTATTGGAAACACAGAATTCTGTACATGTTATGAGATACTACGATGGTCACTGAGTTTTTCTTAAGTGCTATTTGATCAAAAAGAATTGTAAATGTCTTTTTTCTGACCACCTTTCTGATGCTTGTACTTTCTGATAATAGTTGAGTCACTCTGTTGCAGACCTAGAGAGAGCTCATCTTTCCCATCACGTTTTCCTTGCTCTCCATTCACCAGACATTTCCATGAAGATGACTGGTTGGATATGTTAATTCACCATACAAGCGTTTTGCTGAAGATAAGATCCCAAGACCTGTTGTAAAACAAAGAGTAACCTTATGTTTTATGTAATAAAATCATTGATCACCAATAAAGAGTAAACCATGTTTATCTGAAGACCCTCGCTCTCAAAGGGTTTATTCATAGCAATAATACTTACCTACTGAAAACTAGCCGCTTCTCTGCTTTGCCAACTCTTGCCAGTAATGTCCCGTGCAAATAAATTTAGAGATTTTCTCAGCTTGTGTTCATATGCTACAAAAGGGAAATGGTCCAAATTGCACCTACTTGGGCCTGAATTATCGACTTCAGCTTTGAAGTGCAAATGAGCTGAATGAAAACATACTTAGGCTGCAACACAGAAACTATTCCTACTCGCTGATTGATGGTGCATTAACTCTCTTATAAGGAAATCCTTGTATTGCTATGGATTTATAGTCCTCTGGTCCAATTATTCCACAGATGAAGGCAAATGCCACCTACCATATGAACCAGTCAATAGTGGTCATTTCTTAAAATTCTTTCCCTTCTCTTTTTTCTAGTAATTTGAATTACTGGATTAGCCATCAAATAGTTTTTTTGTAGTTTATTGGCCCTGCTGCTTCTAAAGCTAGACTTATGGACTCGAGCTAAGAAAACAAACTGTTATAAACAACTTCTCAGTAGGCTAAAATCATCAGTATTTATTGTGAATGCAAACTCCTTTGGAAACTTCTAATCACCATAATCCGTCTGTATAAAAATAATCCTTGACTAAATGAATATGTCTGGAAGGAAAAATGAACAGGGCATTTATGTGACTATAGAAATGCCATGTGTAAATTATTAAAGAGTTTTCAATATTTTACAGCTTCAAAAAAAACCCAAAATGAACCTTTCATACAGCAACCATATTGCCCTGTGAATGAATGAATGAATGAATGAATGAATGAATATTGACTTTAGAAAATAGTGTTAGGTCTTTTGGTAACTCCTGCATTAAATCATAGATACTTAAACGAATAAATATACTCTTTGATCATCACTTTCCATCTATACCAATTTAAAGCATGTATCAGGCATAGCCGAGAGGCTTTGCAAGATGTCTCCAGGGACTCTCTTGGTTATGTTGGCATTTTAGAATTTGCTTTCAAGGAGGGTCCCCTTCTTTACTGAAAAGAGTAACAAATAGGTAATGCTCAATATCGGCTTATGCTAAGACATCATAAACATCTCTTTCGTAAGATCATGATTTTTAACAACTCATTCATTCACCTTTACTGTATGTCCAAGAGAACTTTGTTTTCATGTTCTAGAATATTTAGATCTTTTAAGAAGGTGAGAAAGAAGCCAGGTTGAAAAGGGAACAAATAAGGATAAATACATTTTTCCTTTTACAGATTCCTGTGTTAGGAAAGCATTTTAATCTTTACATGAAAATTTTACTACTCAGGTAGTAGTAATTTTTTTTTTCTTTTAACATAGAGATTCTTTTTCCAGAAATGATGGTGGCCCTGAGGAGTGTTTGGGTAAAGGTTCTAACATTGTGTTACCCACTAATAAGACAAGGAGAAGGTATGGAAGTAATGAAATGTGGAGACCAGCTTCCAAATTCATTGTACTTCCCCCAATACCTTTCACCAGTTCTCTCACAGCATTTTTAAGCATACGTGTGAGAGAAGAGCAGGATTCATTGAACTGAAATTCCTATTGCTCATAAAAAAAAGGACAGAACAAAAGGGTACTGCTAGCCAACAAATGAACTAATCAGACTCCAAATAATTAGCAGGTATCAGTTCAGTGGTGCTGAAGTTTGAATTCCTAAATAAAGGGGTAAAATTATCATGCAATGGGAACCAAATGAGAAAGAAGCAAAGAAGATGAACCCATTTGACTATAAAATTGTACCTGAGCCATTTCTCCAGATTAGATAGACCTAAAGTCCCACTTTTTGCAGCTTCAAAATGGTTTCAGAAAAGTTTTTATTATTATCATTGTTCAATTTCATGCGTCTCTGCACTTGAACTTCCAGCCAGGAGCAGGAGTCGAACTGCCAGAAATGCTGTGAGGAAACTGTGTTTTTCATGGCTTTTCCAGCCAACATTTTCAGGCCCAGGAGATCTGAAGACACATCCAAACTTTTGAGTGCTAATATGATTTGAACCTCTGAATCTTCTGAGATTTTTTTTTCCTTTCTCAATCAGAACCCAGTTATGAGCTAAGGAAGCAGAAGAACGGAATACAATTTCAGGAGTTACTTGTTGTACTGGATGCAATATCTGCAGGCCTCCAGATTTCTGGTATGTTCCTTCTCTATTCTGAACATTGAGTGTAATATCTATAAAACTAATTATGATGCATATTATCAAGAGTGACCAATGTTTCTTGTGAATAGCCTCTTTGTGAAATTTCAATCTCTATTTGAATGAGTATTCAGTTTAACAAGAAAATGTATATGCTTAATGATCACCATAGAACATCTGTGTTCTATACAGAATGTATTAAATTGTCATTTAATTTATCTGGCATTATAAAGGGACGGGTATTTTCCAGATAACCAGGTCCTAGTTTCACAAGTCAAAACTAAGCTTATTTCAGTTAGTGTAATGAAGATCTAAGCTATCTGATTACAGGAAATGCTAAACATCATTTAACCATTTCTTGATAAATCACCACTCTGATCATTTCTGTGCTATCTGGGAATATATACTTTATCTTTAGTATGACTTTTTTTGCACAACACCTTATTGTTCTTAACTATAATTTCTTACAAATGCCAGTCTGTCTGATTCAAACAAAACCTCTGTGACCCTTCCCTAATGTGAAACTCAAAATATGCTCTGCTATGAATAGGCAGATTAAGTGCAGTATGTTAAATTGAAGTTGTTAGATGGCAAAAAGAGCCCAAGTATTTGCCTTTTATGGTGCTGTTTTTATGATAATTAATTTGTGTTGTCAGAGAATTTTTTTTTTTTATTTCCAGATATGGGTTTATAGTCACATGAGACAGGATTATTGTAAGAGCAATCTCAGGGGAGGAGGGGCAAGATGGCAGGGAAGTAGGAGACCCCATTTCAAAAGGTTCCCTAAAGTGAGCTAAATATCTACCAGAACACCCTGAACACCCATGAAATCAGCCTGAGATGTAAGACTACACACATCTTGATCTCTATGGGGGAAGAAGATCATCAGCAGAGAGGTAAAGTGGAGCAGGAACACTTGAACTGATTTTGGAGGGGAAACAGGATGGGAGGGAGCCACCAGAAGAGACCCACTGGATAGTGATACCCCAGTACGAAAGTGCCCTGTGCTTAGGGAGCAGCATCAGATTGCAGTCTGGTTAAAATCACTCAAAAACAAAGGATCTTAAGAGGCAACTGGGGAAAGCTAATGGCCGCTGGCGGGGACATAAAACTGCAGCTTCGGGCGGTGGTAGGAAGCGCTCCCCTGCACCACTGCTTGGGCTAGGCATGGGCAACCTGTGACGGAGGTGACTCTTCCTGCAGCCTTCCATGCTACGTGCAGGACCGTGGAGTCTTAGTGCACCCAGTGTGAGTGTGGACTCCAGAGAGCATCCGGACAGCGACAAGCTCGCACAAACTGATATCACTCGCGTTTCTGTAGCACAGGAGTGAAGTGACAAGCGAGGGGCCTCGGGCGTGATTCTGGCTAGCGACTGGGGGTGCACACTACCTGTGAGAGGTCACAGGATGCAAGGGAGAGTGCAGAGGGGGAGTCTGTGTGCCCCATACCATCCAGTGGGGAGCTGAGGCATCTCTCAGAGACAGGTCTGGTGCAGACAGCTTACTTTGCCCTGAATCTCCGAAAAGCTGCAAAAAGCAGCAAAAGAACAACAACCTCCAGAGAACAAAAGCCTGAAAACCGGGTTTCCATAGAGCCCAGCCCCTTCATAGGGGTGGGGAGACTCAGCCCAAGCAACACTGGCTGAAAAACAATGTGGCAGGCCCCTCCCCCAAAGGACAAGCCAGAAGAACAAGAGGACAACCACCAAAAGGTCTCCATAAAACTGTAAAATCCCAACATTGGGGAAAAAACATTATATTAAGCTCCTGGTACTACCCAAAACTGTATATTTTATAGATACAGCTTTTCTTTTTATTTTCTTTTTAACTTTTTAAAATTCATTCTCATGATTCTTGTTCTTTTATTTTTTAACCCACTTATTATTACAACATGAAATTTAATACATTCCATAATAATTTTTTACCTTGAAACAAACAAACACATGTATATGAATGAAAAAAGTTCAAGTCCGGATGCTCTCTGGAGCCATTCAATAAAATGGCACAGGGCTGAAGACTGTATAAAATGTCAGGACCTGTCCATATGCTGTCTACAAGAGACACATTTTGAATCCAAAGACACTTCCAGACTGAAAGTGAGGGGATGGATGACCATATTTCATGCCAATAGACCTCAAAAGAAATCTGGGGTAGCAATTCTCACATCAGATGAATTAGATTTTAATCTAAAGACTATAGTCAGAGATATAGAAGGACACAACATCATTCTTAAAGGGTCTATACACCAAGAAGATCTAATAATTGTAAATATTTATGCCACCAACATGGGAGTAGCCAACTACATAAGCCAACTGTTAAGCAAAAAAGAGTCATATCAATATGAATATATTAATTGCAGGAGATCTTAACACACCACTCTCAACAATGGACAGATGTTCTAAAGAGAAAATCAACAAAGAAACAAGAGCTTTGAATGACACATTGGACCAGATGGATCTCATAGATAAACAGAAGAATACTCATTCTTCTGAGTGCACATGGAACTTTCTCCAGAATAGGACCACATACTAGGTCACAAATCAGGGCTCAAACGATACCAAAAGATTGAGATTATTCCCTGTATATTCTCTGACCACAATGCCTTGAAACTGGAACTCAACCAAAAGAAAATGTTCAGAGGGAATTCAAACACATGGAAGCTAAAGGCTATCCTGCTCAAGAAAGTTTGGATCAACCAGGCAATCAAAGAAGAACTTAAACATTTCATGGAAACCAAAGAGAATGAAGGTACACTAATCCAAAATATATGGGATATGGCAACGGCAGTCCAGAGTGGGAAATATATAGTCACCCAAGGCTTACTCAAAAAAATTGAAAAAAAAACCTGAAACAACAACTCTCTTTACACCTTAAAGAACTGGAAAATCAACTGTAAGGACCTATTTAGCCAGAGCAACTCCATTTTGTCCAAGCCGCCATCTTGTTGTTTATGTCCAAACAAGGGCAAGCCAGGTCAGGTGGAGATGCCCAGTCAGTTAATCCCCTTAACCTCCTGGATCCTGAACAATGGGGATGCAAATTAACTCTAGGCAGCTATGTGGCTACAGTCAGCTTCTGGCTTGCTGTTTTGCCCTATAAAAGCTAGCTTGTGAGACTAGGCAGGGTCGCTTTCTCTCCACAGAGATGGCCCTGACCGGTCAGGGCTTGACTGGTCAGTATGATTCTTGATGCTTGGCATGAAATAAAGCGTTGCTTGACTTTCGCTTTTGTATCAGCCTCGTTCTTTTGATCACATACCCCGACATTTGGGGGCTCTCATCTGGGATCAAATGACGAGGACTGAGCCAGCATCAGAATTTTGGGGAAAAGCCTCTGGAGGTAAGATCTGATAAGATCTCGACATTCTGTTCTGTTCTATCTGCGGAGCTCCAGGGAAGTGGCCCACCGGGGAGAAACTGGACACAGTATAACTCCCCAGGGCTGGACTGGATGCAGGGATGTTCCATTCCTCCATCTGTGGTCACCAGGGGGTTCGAGTCTCCCTCGGCAGTTAGGGTACTGAGAAAATCCCCATCTGTGTTCACCAGGGGGTTTGAGTCCCCCTCGGTGGTCAGGGGACTGAGAAAATCCCCACCAGTGGCAGGTTCTGTTCTTGAGTTGGGAATATATTCTGTATGTTTTTAGACTTAATACTTTGTCTAGAAAGGGCCGCTATGTTTATGGTTATCTTTGTCTTGTCTTCCTATTTCCTTCTTGTCCCCATAGGTGGCTGTGTTTGTGGATACCTTTGCCTTGTCTTCCTGTTACTCCTTGTGTTGTTTGTTGTGTATGAAAAGATGGGGCAGACAGGGAGTAACGAACCTGTGACACCCCTAAATCTTGTTCTCCAGCATTTTAAGGATTTCCAAGGTAAATCTACCCAGTCAGGTGACAAAGTTTATCCAGGAACTGTCTTCCTTATCCACCAGACCACCTGGGTGGATATCCAACAGCTCCTTATAGTCCTCTTTAATGTGGAAGATAGGGCTTATATTATGAGGGATACACATAAGGTGATAATTTAAAGGCTTGGTTGGGGCACCTGGGTGGGTCAGTGGGTTAAGCCTCGACCTTCAGCTCAGGTCATGATCTCAGGGTCCTGGGATCAAGGCCCACATCAGTCTCTCTGCTCAGCAGGGAGGCTGCTTCCTCCATGCTCTCTCTGCCTGCCTCTTTGCCTATTTGTGATCTCTCTCTCTGTCAAATAAATAAATAAAATCTTAAAAAAAAAAAAGGCTTGGTTGAGTTCCCCAGGAAATGGAAGACTATTGTGCAAAGGAACCCCCTGCAGGGACCCAAACACTGATGAAGGTAAGGAGAGTCTCCATTTCTACCACCAGGCTCTGTTGGGGGGGCTTCAGGCGGCTGCAAGGAGGCCCATAAATTTATTCAAGATTAGTGCAGTGACTCAAGGTAAGGATAAGTCCCCAGGGGCTTCTCTGGGAAGGCTTACTGAAGCCTATAAAATGTACAGCCCGACTAACCCTGAGGCACCCGAGAACCAGAGAGCAATTAACCTAGCCTTTACTAGCCAGTCAGCCCCAAACATAAGAAAAAACTACAGAGAATTGAGGGGTATGAGGGAAAACACTTGACTGAATTACTGAGCATAGCAGACCGAGACTGGGCATTACCGGCCCATTCAGGACTTGCGGGAAGTTAACAAATGGGTTGAAAATATCATTCCAACTGTGCCTAACCTCTATACCCTACTCTCCCTCCTTGGTCCTAAGAGAACTGTGTATACTGTCCTATATCTCAATAATGCATTTTTCTGCATACCTCTGGCAATGGAGTCTCAGCCCCTCTTTGCGTTTGAGTGGCCTGACCCACAGGAGGGATTCCAGGTCCAGCTCACCTGGACAAGACTTCACCAAGGATTCAAAAATTCACCCACTATCTTTGATGAGGCTCTCCATGAAGATTTATGTGAGTACAGGACCTCCAACCTAGGAGTCACTCTGTTACAGTATGTTGATGACTTGCTAATAGCCGCTGAGGACTATGAGTAATGCTTGTGGGGGATGAGAGCTCTTTTACATACTCTATGGGAAAAAAGGGTATCGGGTGTCAACAAAGAAAGCGCAGCTTTGTCAGAGCCACGACACATATTTAGGCTTTGCCCTCCACAAGGGAGTTTGCTCACTGTCTGAGTCCAGGAAACAGGTGATCACCCGATACCCCCACCCTGTCACGCCCCAACAGGTGACGGAATTTTTTTTTTTTTAAGATTTTATTTATTTGACAGAGAGAAACACAGCCAGAGAGGGAACACAAGCAGGGAGAGTGAGAGAGGGAGAATCAGGCTTCCCACCAAGCAGGGAGCCCGATTTGGGGCTCGATCCCGGGTCTTTGGGATCATGATCTGAGCCAAAGGCAGTCGCTTAACCAACTGAGCCACTCAGGCACCCCAGGTGAGGGAATTTCCTGGAATGGTGAGTTACTACAGACTGTAGATACCAAGGTTCACAGAGATTGCCCGACCTGTCTATGAACTGCTTAAGGGAGGACTCCCTACAATGGAGTGAATAGCTGTGGCAGAAGGAGCATTTCAGGAATTATAAGCAGCCTTACTGAGTATCCCAGCACTGGCCATCCCAGACATTACTAAGCCCTTCCATTTGTATGTGGATGAAAAGGCAAGAGTGGCCAAGAGGGTTTTGGCTCAGACTCTGGGGTCTTGGCAAAGGCTGGTAGCCTATCTCAGCAAGAAACTAGATCCAGTAGGGTCTGGGTTTCCCCCTTGTCTCTGCATAATCACTGCTATGACTCTCCTGGTCAAGGATGCAAGTAAATTAACTTTGGGACAAAATCTCAACTTAACTACCACTCACGCTATCGAGGGCCTCCTCTGGACCCCACCAGACTAGTGGATGGCAAACACCCAAGTAACAGGGTATCAGGCCCTCAACGACTTTCTGGCCCCTACAGTGCTAAATCCCGCAATGTTGCTGCCAGAGGAGGTAGCCGACAGCCCACATTCCTGTGGGGAGGTCCTAACCCAGATCACGGGAACAAGGCCGGATCTCAGAGACCGCCCTCCTGGATGCGGAAGTAACTGTTCACAGATGGAAGGAGCTACCTGGCTAATGGGAAGAGGTATGCAGGGGCTGCTGTGGTCTCTCCTGAGCAGGAGTTCTGGAAGGCGGCCCTGCCACATGGAACCACGATGCAGAAAGCGGAGTTGATTGCACTCACCAAGGCACTGCAGATGGCCAAGGGTTAGACTGCCAACATGTACAAGGACAGCAGGTATGCCTTTGCTACTCTCCATGTACATGGGGCTATTTATAAAGAAAGGGGCCTATTAACAGCAGGAGGAAAAGGAATTAAAAACAGAAAAGAAATATTGACTCTCCTCTGGGCTATTTGGGACCCAAAAGAGGTGGCCGTTATGTATTGCCCGGGACACCAAAAGGGGACTGATCTGGTCTCGAAAGGAAACCAATTAGCGGACCAAGCCACAAAACAAGCAGCCCGAGAAATGGCACAAGAACTAGTTGCACTCCCGGCTCCAGCCCTATCAGAAAAGCCAGGCTATTTGGAGGACAAAAATGTGCTTAATTGGACTATGAAGGGGATTGGGCTAAGACCAGGACAGGAAAATTAATTCTTCCTCGAAGACTAGGGAAAAAGCTAGTAAGCCAAATACATCAGAGCACTCATTTAGAGATGCACAAGCATAACAATGTGATAGATAGATGTGCTCAATGTCAGATGGTAAACATAGGAGGAACCAGGATGGGAAGAGGAAAAAGAGAGAGGAGTAGGGAAGCAGGAGTTTATTGGGAAGTGGATTTTAGAGAAATGAAACAGGGAAAATATGGACACAAGTTCATGTTAATTTTTGTGGATACGTTTTCAGGCTGGGTAGAGGCTTTCTCCACCAAACATGAGACGGCAGGGGTGGTAGCCAAAAAGCTACTAGAGGAAATAATCCCTAGGTTTGGGTTGTCTCTCGTGATTGGGTCAGATAATGGCCCTGCATTTGTGAGTTCAGTCTCACAGGCATTGGCCGAGGCCATGAGCACAAACTGGAAACTACACTGTGCTTACCAGCCCCAGAGTTCCAGACAAGTAGAGAGAATGAACCACACTCTTTTTTTTTTTTTTAAAGATATTATTTATTTGACAGAGAGAAACACAGCCAGAGAGGGAACACAAGCAGGGGGAGTGAGAGAGGGAGAAGCAGGCTTCCTATGAGGAGCCCGATGTGGGACTTGATCCCGGTCTCCGGGATCATGACCTGAGCCGATGGCAGTCGCTTAACCAACTGAGCCACCCAGGCGCCCCTGAACCACACTCTTAAAGAAACTTTGACAAAGTTAATTCTACAGACTGGCGGTGGATGGGTGGATCTCCTTCCCTTCACCCTCCTTAAGGCACGGTGCACACCCTATTTAAACAAGGTTACCCCATTTGAAATAATGTTTGAGAGACCCCCTCCTCTCTGCCCATGGCTAGAAGAGGTTGTCTTGGCAGAAATGACTGCCCAGTCTGTACTCCCATCACTGCAGGCACTGCAGTCTGTCTTAAAGAAAGCCCATGCAAGGGTCTGAGTAGACTACACTGAGATGGAGGTGGAGCTGCATCCTTACCTACCCAGAGACTTGGTTTGGATACCCTGCCAAGTGGGAAACTTGAAACCCTGCTGGAAGGGTCCATTCACTGTCATCCTGACCACTCTCATGGCAGTAAAAGTAGAAGGTATCAGGACTTGGATTCACGCATATCACATCAAACAAGCTGAGGATGAGGACGTGCCCCAGAGATGGAAACAGCTGCTGGTGGACCCCGCCAACTGTGGACTGGAACTAAGACTCAATAGACATTAACTTTGTTGTTACGTTTATTGTTGTCTGATGGTATGGGAACTTCTGAGTCACCTCATTACACAGAAAAATATGGATGGGAAATTAGATAAATGGAATTGGGGGAGGTGAGAAAGGTCTTACAGGGTGATGAATGGCTGACTCATCAGACTGTGCAGTTCATAACTACCTATGCCTTGGCCCCGGTAAATATGTGCCCCAGCACCGGGACCTGGACAGGGTGTGGGGGAGCCCTGGATTATTGTGCAAAATGGGGTTGTGAAACTATAGCATCTGACTAGGGAACTGACCATGATGCCCACATAACAATGGGGCCTATCAGAAAAGAAATTTTTATTTTATATAAAAAATGGCTAGGGGGAAAGGGGATAAAAATGGGAGCTCTGTGTAGCCCTGGGAGAACAATGCAGAAACTCCCAAGGCTGGAATGAAAATTTGTTCAACTGGTCCCCATGGAAGATTTCCCTAATACCAGCAGTTGCAGGCCCCCTGGTTTTACTAGCAGTAAAATGCTAGGCTCAATACAACCCCTTATAACAGGAGAACATGGAATTAGCAGAAGAGTCAAAGATTTGACCTATTCCCAAGGAAAAGGGGGGAATGTAAGGACCTACTTAGCCAGAGCAACTCCATTTTGTCCAAGCCGCTATCTTGTTGTTTATGTCCAAATAAGAGTTGACTCAGACAACTGGTTCCAGGAAGAATGGGTGGCCAGTTCCCGTCATCTTGTTGTTTATGTCCAAACAAGGGCAAGCCAGGTCAGGTGGAGATGCCCAGTCAGTTAATCCCCTTAACCTCCTGGATCCTGAACAATGGGGATGCAAATTAACTCTAGGCAGCTATGTGATTATAGTCAGCTTCTGGCTTGCTGTTTTGCCCTATAAAAGCTAGCTTGTGAGATGAGGTGGGGTCACTCTCTCTCCATAGAGATGACCCTGACCGGTCAGTATGATTCTTGATGTTTGGTGGGAAATAAAGCTTTGCTTGACTTCTGCTTTTGTATCAGCCTCGTTCCTTTGAGCATGGACCCTGACACAACAACAAATTAAGCCAGCCCCAAACCCAAGACTGGAAATAATTAAGATTGGAACAGATATCAACAAATTAGAAACTAGAGATATAGTAGAACACATCAACAAAACTAGAAGCTGGTTCTTTGAAAGAATTAATAAGATTGATAAACCGTTGGCCAAACTAATCCAAAAGAAAAGGGAGAGGACCCAAATTAATAAAAATATGAATTAAAGGGGAGAGATCACAACTAACACCAAGAAAACAGAAACAATCATCAGAAATTATTATCAACAGTTATATGCCAATAAGTTAAACAACCTAAGTTATGGATGCATTCCTGGAAACATATAAACTTCCAACACTGAAACAGGAAGAAATTGACAATCTGAATAGACCAGTACCTAGTAACAAGATAGAAGCAGTGATTAAAAACCTCCCAAAAAACAAGAGCCCTGGACCTGATGGATTCCCTGGGGAATTCTACCAAACATTCAAGGAAGAAATAATACCTATTCTCCTGAAGCTGTTTCAAAAAATAGAAATAGAAGGAAAACTTCCAGACTCTTTATATGAAGCCAGCATTACTTTAATCCCCAAACCAGACAAAGACTCCACCAAAAAGGAGAATTTCAGACCAATATCCCTGATGAATATGGATGCCAAGATTCTTAACATGATCCTAGTTAAATAGGATCCAATGGTACATTAAAAAGACTATCCACCAGGACCAGGTGGGATTTATCCCTGGGATGAAAGGGTAGTTCAACATTTGCAAATCAATTAAGGTGATAGAACAAATCAACAAGAAAAAAGAGAAGAACCACATGGTCCTCTCAATAGATGGAGAAAAAACATTTGACAAAATACAGCATCCATTCCTGATTAAAACTCTTCAAAGTACAGGGATAGAGGGAACATACCTCAACCTCATAAAATCTGTGAAAAACCCATAGCAAATATCATTCTCAATGGGAAAAACTGAAAGCCTTCCCACTGAGATCAGGAACAAGGTAAGAATGCCCACTTTTGCCACTATTATTCAATATAGTGTTAGAAGTCCTAGCAAGAGTAATCAGACAACAAAAAGAAATAAAAGGTATTCAAATTGGCAAAGAAGTCCAACTCTTTCTCTTCTCAGATGACATGACACTTTATATGGAAAACCCAAAGACTATGCCCCCAAAGTACTAGAACTCATACAACAATTCAGTGATGTGGTAGGATTCAAAATCAATGCACAGAAATCAGCTGCGTTCTTATACATTAACAATGAAAATATAGAAAGGGAAATCAGAGAATCAATTCCATTTACTATAGCACCAAAAAGGAATCAACCTAACCGAAGAAGTTAAGGATCTGTACTCGGGAGCTACAGAAGACTCCTGAAAGAACTTGAAGAAGACACAAAAAGAGGGAAGAGCATTCCATGCTCATGGATTGGAAGAATAAACATTGTTAAAATATCTATACTGCCCAGAACAATCTATACTTTTAATGCCATCCCAATCAAAATTCCACCAACATTTTTCAAAGTACTGGCACAAACAATCCTAAAATTTATATGGAACCAGAAAAGACCACGAATTACTAAGGAAATGTTGAAAAAGAAAAACAAAGCTGGGGGCATCATGTTGCCTGTATTTCAAGCTTTATTACAAGGCTGTGATCACCAAGACAGCATGGTACTGGCACAAAAACAGACACACAGACAAGTGGAACATAGTAGAGAGTCCAGATATGGACCTGCAACTCTATGGTCAAATAATCTTGGACAAAGCAGGAGAAAATATCCAGTGGAAAAAAGACAGTCTTTTCAATAAATGTTGCTGGGAAAACTGGAAAGCTACTAATAGAAGAATGAAAAGAAACCATTCTCTTATGCCACATACAAAGATAAACTTAGAATGGATGAAAGACCTCAATATGAGGCAGGAATCTATCAAAATCCTAGAGGAGAACATAGGCAATAACCTTTTGACATTGGCCACAGCAACTTCTTTCAAGACACATCTCCAAAGGCAAAGTAAACAAAAGCAAAAATGAACTTTTGGGACCTCATCAAAATAAAAAGCTCTGCACAGCAAAGGAAACAGTCGACAAAACAAAGAGGCAACCCACAGAATGGGAGAGAATATTTGCAAATGACACTACAGACAAAGGGCTGATATCCAAGAGATCTATAAAGAACTCCTCAAACTGAACAACCAAAATAACGATCATCACATCAAAAAATGGGCAGGAGACATGAAGAGGCACTTCTCCATGGAAAACATACAAATGGCTAACAGATGCATGAAAAACTGTTCTTCATCACTAGCTATCGAGGAAATTCAAATCAAAAGCACATTGAGATACCACCTTGCACTAGTCAGAATGGCCAAAACTAACAGGACAGGAAACAAGTGTTGGAGAGGCTATGGAGAGAGGGGAGCCCTCTTACACTGTTGGTGAGAATGCACGTTGGTGCAGCTGCTTTGGAAAACAGTGTGGAGATTCCTTAAAAAATTAAAAATAGAGCTACCATATGACCTTACAATTGCATTACCGAGTATTTACCCCAATGATACAGATAGTGTGTATCTGTAGTGAAAAGAAGGGCCATATGTACCCTGATGTTCATAGTAGCAATGGCCACAATTGCCACACTGCAGAAAGAGCCAAGGTACCCTTCAACAAACAAGTAGATAAAGAAGTTATGGTCTATATATACAATGGAATGTTATGCCTCCATCAGAAAGGATGAATATCCAACTTTTGTAGCAACATGGTCTGGATTGGAGGAGATTATGCTGAGTGAAATGAGCTAAGCAGAGAAAGTCAAGTACCATATGGTTTCACTTACTTGTGCAGCAGAGTAATATGGAGGATAGTAGGAGAAGGAAAGGAAATGGGAAGTGGGGTAAATCGGGGAGGGAAATGAAATATGAAAGACTGTGGACTCAGAAATAATCTGAGGGTCTTGGAGGGGAGAGGATGGGAGTATGGGTGCTCCTGGTAGTGGGTATTGAGGGCACGTATTGCATAGACCACTGGGTGTGGGGCATAAACAATGAATCTTGGAACACTGAAAAAATAAAATAAAATTAATTAAAAAAATAATCTCTGCATATGATTCATCAGTTTTGGGTATCTTAGTTAAGAAGTTGGTCATACAAATGACTTATACCTATACTTTAGCAAAAGGAACTGAACTCATGTTTACCAAGACAAAGAAGACAAGTCTAAGAATGTAAATGGAGGAATGCTGGCATGATTACACATGTCCCTGAATATCTTGTATATCTTTTGGTTGTGAGGCTACTTTCAAAATAACTTCAGTTTGTTATATTACATTAGACCTTCAACATTTAGAAGAAAGCACTGTCTTCAAATGATTAAAATCATCATGAAAGGATTGCAGTTTCTAAAGAAAGCTTGAGTTCAAGTGCTGACTCAAACATTTTCTAGTTGTGGATCACATGCAAGTAAGTCCCATCAGTAGGACCATTTAGGATGAAAATAATTTGTACACTAATATTAGTAAGCCCAATATGCACTTTGTACTTACATCAGGCATTATTCTATGTCCTTAATATATTGAGAAATTGAATCCTATAATGCCCCTATAAAGTGGGTACTGACACCTATATTTTGCACCTAGAGGAACTGAGGCACAGAAGTTAACCAACATGTCTAAAGCCCTATGGCTAGGAAATAGAGATATGAATCCAAATTTCAATATTTCATCTAGATTTAAACTCAAGTAGTGTGTTTCTAAAACCTATACTTAACCATCCATCTATACTATAATTAGGAGAATGCTGAATAATTTTTTTATAATTGATTAATGTTATATTACCTGCGGAAGAAAAGAAGGTCTGTTCTATCATGTTGCTGTCACCTCCCTTGTGACTTGCCAGAAGTTTTTGTCATGCTGGTCAGGTTGTTCCTTGAAGAGCCTAATACTCTAGCCAAAGAGGACTGAAAACCATCTAATAAATATTCCATGCCTGCCCTTGGATAACATGTTATGAAGAGCAGGAGATAGACAAGTTGAAAGTAGAAAAAAGGATGGCTAAAAAGAAAAGAAATAGTAGATTTACAGTTTGAACACAGTGTATGAAGGGGAAGGAGGAGCACTGTGGAGCAGTCTTCAGACATGAAAGTTAAATAAATGGGTATAGGGAAAAGGAGAGGGCATGAAGGATTTCCTGGGAATTTAAGGTTCCCCATTAGTTATTATTGTCTTACTATCATCTTGAGTCATTATAGGTTGACCTTTATAACCTTTCTCTTCCCCACCTATATCATGGTACAAAAAATGATAAATAAATTTGATGCTTCATAGATACCTAATTCTTCCTTTTGGTGATATCTCTTCATATAATGAATGATATATGGTTGTGCTTTGAAAATGGGGGGGCTAATTTACTTAATGATTGCACTATATATTTACATTGAACTTAAATTTTACTTTTGAAGAAAAAGGTAGGGTATAATGAAGAACTTAAACATCTTATTTTAAGCTTCAGTATACATGTACACACACATCCTATTGCAATATGCAATTATTATAAATCAAAATTATTATATTGCAAAATTATTATAAATGAAAAATTGGTTTTAACACAGCAGGATTCCTTCATGGTCTAGACTATACATTCTGTATGTGGAGAGTGATTCCACGTGAGCTTTTAAGAATGCATATCACTATCTGAAACTAACATCCAGAACTTCACCTAACTCCAAAGACATAAATCATGCTGTCGTCACTCTAGGGAATAAAAATTGAATTTTGTAAATGCAGCGAAACATGATCCTTCCTTCTTCATCACCATCTTGATCAAATAACTGTGAAGAACATGACAGTATAATCATGGTCACATGATTGAGTGATCAGGAAACAAGATTTACATATATTTTCAGTTCTTCTTCTTACTTTTATCCTCAAATATTAATTATTTGGTAATAGGCTTTCAATTTATAGTGGTACTTCAAGTAGCTAAAAATGGGTGAACATAAAAATAAGTGGCCCACAGCAGAAGAGTCTGCATGTTTGATTTCTGGAATAGCTTATATCTTAAAGAAATGCAAGAGTTGGATCCTCTCATTTGAAACACATTTTTAAGTATTCTCTAAATATCAGAATCACAGGAAAAGGGTCAGGGAAGTAGTTGTTAAAAAGGAATTAGTCATAGGAGAGCTCAAATTTTATTTAAGGAAAGGTTCTCTTCAATTTTTGAATGTGATGTAGATCTTCCTTTATCGGATACATTTTGAACAATTCATTGTTGTTTTGAACAATTCATCCATTTTGATTTTGTGGCCCTTAAAACAAATGTAAAAAGTTGAAAATACAGCAGTTCATTTGAAAGTACACCGGGCAGAAATTAGAGGCAACTAGGTTCTAGACTTTGGTTTACTCAAATGAGGCCAATAAGCCTGCTCTCTGACGACGATAACCATTGTGAGCATGGGCTCAACATCCAGGGATCCATTTTAGAATACATTAGGCGTGACAAAAATAGTTATCTCTAAGTGTTGTTGTCCTTAATTCCTAGGAACCAGCACAGTACTGGCATACAGAAATTGCCAGTAAGTATGTGTTTAACTGAATGGGATGAAACTACATAACAACAAAAATTCAAATAACTTAGAAAGCAGCACATTCACTTAAACTACCTAGATGAAATGACAGTTTAAATTGTGAAGTGTAATTATCACAATGTTTTTAAAGAAATGCAGAATTTCTCACACATTCAATAATAGATTTAACATAGTATTATCATGTATTGATTCCAGGGAAACCATCTTAAGAATAAATATTATTTCATAATTAATAAATCAAAATACAATGAAAATTGTTGTGTCTAAAACATTTGGAAATGATTCTCTGAAGTTTTTCAGACATTTTTCTCAGAACTTAATTAGACTATGAATATACCGAACAAGTCCTTTTTGTATCACATGCTTTAGGTGAATCTGATTCAGACTATCACTAGAATAATTCCAAAATACTGAAGGTATCAATGAGGGAGATATTTAGCAGGCTTCACAGAATTTTGATTGTTTGGTATTTTCATCAGAATTGTGGCATCTCACAGCAAGGAGAAGATCCTAGAGGTCAGTGGATGAAGTCAGTTACTTTGTGGATGATGTGGGACAGGGTCAAAGTCAATACTGTTCCTGACTTCCTCTTCTTTTCTTATGTTCTCACTAAGGGTTTCCTCCATCCTATGTAGGAACATTCTGCCTCTGATTTGAGTCTCTAGAGAGTCCACCGGTGGACCAAACCCGATCAGCAGATAGCTGTGAAATGGCTATTTACACCACACTGACCTCATGCGGAATAGCTTAAATGAAATCAACAGTGGGACTAATAGACACATCGATGACAGTTGAGTCTGAGCCCACAACAACTACAGAAGTATGAGTTCGTCAATGAAAACTGAGGATTAGTAAAAAATTACCTCCCTGTGAAATATATTACTGCATTTGGTGGAAGATTTTTATGTGTCTTGATTATTTACTGTATTTTAAAGTGTTTAGGCTTTTTTTAAAAAAATGTATTTTACTATACTTTGTTTGATCTAGCAGCCTGAGCAATCTCAGGGTTGGTATGTATTGGCTCCAACCGAACATGTATGGGAGACTTAGGAACAGAGTCTGTGAAGCAAGTGAAAGAGAACTCCAAAGCTGTACTTCTGGTGTAGAAGTATGTAAACAGCTGTGAGGGTGAAATATTACAGGAAATGCAGGCAATGAAATTGACTTTGGTTATTTGAAGGGTTCTCAAACCAAGAAAAGCACATTACAATAAACACATTAAAGAAGGCCTGATGCCTTCTGTCAAAATTAAACTACTCATTCCAGAAAGGACTGATTTTCGAAGAATGTAAGATCATGAACAGTCTATCAGAAATATTATTTACTTGGTCAAAAATACATAGCATAACTGAATGTCTTTCTGACCTTGAAATCTGATAACCCTTATATCCCTCTAAAAATAGAGGCTGGTAAAAAGAATTGCAAACTACTGCTTGGAAAACTAAAAAGCGAACAATACTGAAACTATTCTGCTCCTCAATAAGCTTGCCTAATGTTATATTTATGGCTGAATTCATAACTGAACCTTATACAATGCAATTGCCTAACTTCAAAGTTCAGATGTTACTTTGTAATGGCAGAATTAATTTCCTTGATTGCTAATCCATCACGCCTAAGTGTGATGCATGTGGTATCAAACATGGGTATTTCTGCTATCATTAATTGTGGCATATTGTCACAACCGATAAGGAAATGCAGTAAGAGAAAAAGAAGAGAGGCCCTAGTATTGGCAGTTTAGTCTTGTTTTCCCATAGACCATGGCAGGTACAGTCAGACTCCTCAAAATAAAGGATGGGGTCCTTGTGATTCTCACAAGGAGAAAAGACAGGCATCCAGAAGCCAGGCTTCAATCACTGGGCAAGCCTTGCTCTCCATTTGCAAAGCTGTTGCTTATTGTGAGATAATGATTGATAGGGCTAAACAAATGCTGGGAGAAATCACCAAAGGTGCAGGTGCTTAGGTATGACACTTTGCCACAGGAAATTTGCAGGGAACAGGCCAGCTGGCAATGAGGACATTCTGAGGAAATTAACACAGATGCATTTAAAAGAAGAGCAAATAATGAACTGTGGGTTAAATGACAGCAAGGTAAAATGGCAATTATGGATACCAGGTAGACTATGTGCCAGTAAAGAAAAAAAAAAATGGGAAGACATAGGGCAATAAAAAACTAGCTGGGTGGATTTCATTAAGAAAAGGGCATTTTTTAAAGCAGCCACTCTTAATAAAAACAGAACATTCAGTTAGGAGATAGAAGATCCAAGAGATAAAGCACAGATAAAAGAAGTAGTCTTGGAAAATTCTGTTATGAACATAGGCACAATTGGGCCAAAAAAGAGTGCGAATTATTGATATACATTTTTTTCTCCATTAAAATTTAATGACAGGAAGATGAAGAAAGACAGCAATACTTGTCTGCCAGCATCAGAAACAAGAGCTCTTCTTAATGCAATCATAGCACCCAGGTACTAGAAATGTCTGTATACTGAGGAAGCAAAACATCCATACAATTGACTTCATTTTCCCCTTTACCATGAGAGATGAGCACTGTGCAGACCAAACCTCAGGTTATGACCTTAACACAAGGTCTGTCCTAACCCTGATTAAAGAAGATCTTTCTCCACTGCAAGCCCTGTTTTGTTGTTGTTTGAAATACCAGCTCTTTAGTTTAGCCATCAGTGACTTTCATCAATAGCTACAATTAGCTCAGCTCTTCTGACCAGTCTCATTTCATTTCTCCCTTAAACTTTTCATCTTTCTTAAGGATCTATTTTCCCTGCTGTTTTTTGAACCTGGCTTCTCTTTGTACTTATTCCTGATCTCCTTCTTTATTGGGCTATGGTCTATGCCTCTCTTAAAAGATGATGCCAAATTTCTTTAAACTCTATTATTGGCTTTATCTTTTTTTAAATGAGAAAGTATGGAACTGACATGAGAGTTACGAACACTGAATGAGTTAAGGTATATAAATCTTGATGCACGGTTTTGGCTCAAAAAATACACTTGTAGGGTGCCTGGATGGCTCAGTGGGTTGGGCCTCTGCCTTCGGCTCAGGTCACGATCTCAGGGTCCTGGGGTTGGGGCCCACATCGGGCTCTTGCTCGGCAGAGAACCTGCTTCCCCCCTCTCTCTCTGCCTGCCTCTCTCTACTTGTGATCTCTCTGTCGAATAAATAAATAAAATCTTTTAAAAAAATACACTTGTATTTGTTATGTATTTCTTAAGATGTTGTGGTTAAGGCATAGTAACGAGGCTACCAGACAGTCCCTTATACTGACATATAATTAATGTTTTTTATGTAATAAGAGGGATAGAAGTCAATTCTATTTTATTTCACATCTCTTTTCTAGCACTACTGTTGCTAGATAGTAATTTGCTGGTATGTCTTGGTATGTCTATAATAGCACATGAATCTCATGTCTACACTTGCTTATTTGTTCCTTCAGCATGTAAGGTCTAATTGCGTTGGTGGATATTTGATGGGTTATCATGAGAACTTCCCCCTCCTTTTTTTGAAATTTCTTAATTTTTCTAACTTTATGGAAAAAGAGAGCTTTCCTTACTTTAGCAAGAGTCATGGGACAGAAGCCAGCTTCTTCTCTGAATCTGACATTGAAGCTCACCAATCAAGTAGTAGTGAGAACAATCAAGTGGGCTTTAGGAGTTATGGTGCCTAGTCAATCCTAATAGAAATTTCCTGAAAGTATTCCTGCTCATTAAAGTGCATTTCTGATACCAGTCCCTCTTGCTTTTTGTCTGATCTTAGTTAAGGGGGAAAAATGCATACAAACTCATACCCCACTGGAAAAGAGTAGAAGGGAAGTCACAATCAGGTAGGCAAGATCCAGATTTTTTTTTTTTTGCATGAATTTCCTTTCTGTGTTAACTGGGGAAAAAATTAGTTAACCATTTTGAATTACAGTATAGTATATGGGAAATAAGCACAGGAATGAAATTGGCATCTTCCTACTGACAGAACATGTTATTAAGAAATAAAATCGGGGCGCCTGGGTGGCTCAGTTGGTTAAGCGACTGCTTTTGGCTCAGGTTATGATCCTGGAGACCCGGGATGGAGCCCCACATCAGGTTTCCTGCTCAGTGGAAAGCCTGCTTCTCCCTCTCTCAGTCCCTCTGCTTGTGTTCCCTCTCTAGCTGTGTTTCTCTCTGTCAAACAAATAAATAAAATCTTAAAAAAAAAAAAAAGAAAGAAAATCAACTTTTTTCCCTAGAAGATCTTGAAAATTAAAATAAAAGAGAAAAGGAAGGAAGGAAGGCCTCTTGGTGTATTTCTTCTTTCTTCCAAATCCAGCTAAACAACTAAAACAAGTAAAAAAAGGCAAATAGGAAGTGGATATGACAACAACTGCTGAAAAGTTTCAACAGATCCCTTTTCCTCAATTTCCCTATATACCCTCCTAGATTCCAGTTAGATATGGTTGTGTTCTTGTGTTCTGGCTTATGGAATGTGGGTGAGAGACCTGTGTGGATTCTAGGGCTAAGCGCTGAGAACTCTTCCCTATTAGTGATGAATTACCAAAGAACTGGTAACTACCTCCTGCAGTGACAGTGAATAAGAAAGAAAATGCGCTCTGGGCTCATAGTGCATTCATGACTCAGTCATTAATAATTCTTACAGAATAGGCTATGAAGCTTTAGCGAGAGGATGCCATGCATCCTGGTGCTTGTTTTTTTCCTGAACTGTGGTAATTTTACCTTTGCCACAACCCATGATGCCTCGGTTTGGAGGAAGGGCTGGCTCTAGGCCAACTTTGTAACCAAGACCTCAGAAGTTTCCTAGACTGACTAAAGGAAATCAGTGTTCCAAGATTCATTGCCCATTCCCCACACCTGGTGCTCCATGCAATAGGTGTAGTCATATCTTGTGTATATATTAATAGTAAAGTTGGGGATGCCTGGGTGGCTCCGTTGTCAAGCATCTGTCTTTGGCTCAGGTCATGATCCCAGGGTCCTGGGATGGAGCCCTGCATTGTGATCCCTGCTCAGCAGAGAGCCCACTTCTCTCTCTCCCACTCCTACTCCCTCTGCTCCTGTCCTCTCTCTGTCAAATAAATAAATAAAATCTTAAAAAATAATAATAATAATAATTCTTACAGAATAGAGTGCATAGCGAGTAAATATCTGGCCTAGTGTTATGACCACGCTAGATGGTGGGAGAAAGGGAATCCACAAGCATGAAGCCTGCAATAGGGCTGAATCCCCACCTTCCATCAAAGAGGGCCAATCATCACAGCAAAAAATGTCACCAAAATTCAGCAGCATAAGCAGATGATTTGGAAATATGTGAGTTAAGGAAAGTATAGCTAAAACGTCCCTGGGTATGAGAAGTGGAAACAAAGCAATGTACTATTTCACATTATGAATCTTGTACTATGATTTGACTTTAAAATGTTCTCTAAATATGGGCACCTGGGTGGCTCAGTAAGTTAAGCATCTGCTTTCTGCTCAGATCATGATCCGAGGGTCCTGGGACTGAGTCCCATGTCAGGCTCCATGCTCAGTGGCGAGCCTGCTTCTCCCTCTTCTTATCCCTTGTGCTCTCTGTTGCTCTCTCTGTCTCTTTCCCTCTCTCTCAAATAAATAAAATCTTTAAAAGTATTCTGTTAAAAAAAGGCAAAATAAGATGTGGAAAAATATTACAGCATAAAAATTCTAAGGCATTACAGTTGAAGAGAGGTGTAGTGATGACCACTTTGGGGTTGCAAGATATAGCCTAGCCTTGTCCAAAGTAGCAAGCTAAAATGCAAATATGCAATTATCTAATTAGTGCCAAACCTTGCCTCCCAGATCCTGAGTATTAACCTTGGCTCTGTGATGGGCTTGAATCTAACCCAAGTCTTATTTCTTTCTTGGCTGCCTATAAAAATAAATAAAATAAAATAAATAATAATAATTACAACACAGAGCTGGGTGTGATCATGAGCTATGAATTTGAAAACTGAAAAATGATTTTGCTCATCCAAACCCAGTGACAGCATTCCTGCTGATTGCCTACATCCAATGTCAAAATACTTGCAGATTTACGCTCAAGAAGGCTTGCCTGGGAGTTTTATTTTACAGTAACTAAGGAGCCTTATGAATTCCAGAAAACTCTTAACCACACACAATCTTCTCAGGCCCTTTCATTCAGTTCATGGATGTTGGCATCAATTGAACAATATTCTGACCTTTTTTAAAGGGCAAATATAATACTACATCAGCTTGGTTAGCTGAACTTTAGACTCCTCTGAATTGGAGAGTATTTGGGAGCTCCTGGGTAGATTTCATATATAATGTCATGGCAGAATTAATGATTCATTTCTTGTAGGAATTACAAAGTTCCTTTAAAAACAAGTTAAAATATATATCATTTAAACGTGAGTATTTAAACCTATTGTTGAATCAGCAGCCCTCAGGATAAGTGGAAGTATACTGAAAAGAAAACAATGATTGGATCAAGAAAAATATGCAAGATCAAAGGCATATTGCTCACAATTTTAGATAAAGAACAAAAGTGGCTTAAGGCAGAAATAGAAAGTGGTTAGCACTTACCACCAATCTAAAATACATTTCTGGGACTGATTTTATTTTTATTCTTTCTTGCTGATTTTATTCTTCCCTCTCTGGTCAAGATCTGTGTCCTATCCCTGGATCCCCTGAATTTTTCCTAAAGTATATTTTCCCTTTCCTAAAGTGTATTTTCCTTTTTAAAATTTATTTATTTGTTTGTTTGTTTGTTTGTTTGTTTGACAGAGAGAGAGAGATCACAGGTAGGCAGAGAGGCAGGCAGAGAGAGAGAAGGAAGCAGCTCCCCGCTGAGCAGAGAGCCCAATGCAGGCCTCGAACCCAGGACCCTGAAATCATGACCTGAGCCGAAGGCAGAGGCTTAACCCACTGAGACACCCAGGTGCCCAAGCGTATTTTCCTAAAACATATTTTCCCTCATGTATTTTTCTGCAGAATTTTCTAAAGCATGTTCTTTTAAGTATCTTATCCCATAGGTCTTTCAGCCTCAAAAGTGAAATCCAACCACTCTGACAAACTGACTCATCACTACAGTCCATATCTCCATCATGCTTTACTGTTCACAGGATATTATGTCATTCACTTCTCACAATAAACCAGTGAAACCACAATAAATCTGTTCATCTTAAAGTTGATGTTGGTAATGTATACAGAATTGTAGGTATACTATCTGACATACTATAAGTATTTAATACATAATAGTTAATTTAATTTTCTCATCTTTCATGATACAGCAGGGAGAAAGGAACTGAGTATTTAAGAGAGAAAAGTTCTTCCCTCTTTGTATGCAAAGGAAATAATATGTAGCCTACAATTTCTTTTTAAAGATTTTATTTATTTATTTGACAGAGAGATAGAGAGTACAAATAGGCAGAGAGGCAGGCAGAGGGAGAGGGAGATGCAGGCTCTCTGCCGAACACAGAGCCCAATGTGGGGCTTGTTCCCAGCACCCTCGGATCATGACTGGAGCCGAGGGCAGCCGCCTAATCAACTGAGCCATCTAGGTGCCCCTAGCTTATGACATGTTAAAAGAGGTACTGTCTATTCAAAGATGCAAAACAGTTTCAATGATCATTAGTTAATGCATATGCATTGACACTTGTATACCTCAAGATGAATAGACCAAATACATAAATAGTACCATCTTTAGCACCAGTAAGCTTTGGGAGTCAACAAAAAGCTTCCATGTTACACTAGTAAGACTAAGACTCAAGGGAAAAATAAAAATGCTGCTACAAAGTAGGGATGAAAACAGACCTTGTTCTATGGCCAAGGAGGGTTTGGCATTGGATAAGTCCCTTCTGGTCTATTTACTCATTTATAAAGTGAGGGGTTGAGTGAGTTTTTCTTGAGCATCTTTGACTATCTTAAAGTCTTTTAATAACCCAAATTCGGAGATAGAATAGTACAAAGACTATTTGATAACAAGAATTAAAGAAGATAGAAATGTATACATTGTAATTATTATAACTAAGAATATTTTAATTCTTAGGGCTTTCTGCTATAAAAAGTATTCAGTCCCATTTCTCCTGAAGGTAGCCAGTAAGTGGGTATACAGAGAGCTGGAAAACATGACTATATTTATTAATTACCTGCCTTGGGAATTAACTACTACAATTTGGCTATTGCTTAAATTCATCCTAATTAACTAGTACAAGTTGCACCCACACTCACCCTCTAGATCTTTCCACCTTCTACCCTATTCACATGTGTGTACAAGAGCAGTCTTAGAGGCTGGATTCACGGGCTGCAGGGAGTGGACATGCTGGAGGTCACTGAGATAAGCTTTCTAGTCTTACCAGTTGGTTCGCAATTTATCCAGCTACTCAAACTCAAGTCTCAAACTCCATTACAGTCTGAAACTACTGATTGAGGATGGAATGAAATCACAATTTAGGAAAGCTCCACAGACGGCGGCAGGGAGGAACTGCCATTTTCTGGACAGAGCAACCAAACACCCCTTTCTCTTAGTTATGAAACTGAAGAGAAAGACAGGTAATGAAATATGGACCTATAGGTCTCAATAAAAACAAGACTCATACTATATTTTATTGACCAATTATATCTTACAAACACCCACCTGCTGATCTCCCAGGATTTTATTTTGCTCCTTGATCTCTGATGACTCTGTAGGATGCAGTCAGTGCTCTTCTGATATGTCTCACTCCCACTCTCATCCTGGCCTCAACCTGAAACCCCCAGTAGCCTTGGTGGATGGACCAAGAGTAACATAAAGTGGCAAGAGCAAGCTAGCAAGCCAAGTGATTCTGAATTATTCACCTCGACACAGTCCTGCTTGAAGATGGTCTTTTAAGACTCCTAGCACAGGGCATGCAGGAGAGAAAGAACCAATTCATCTGAGCATCTACAGAGTACCAAGTACTATTCAGGTACTTTGTAAAGATAAAAATCAAATAGAATTTCTACTCACTCTTTTTGTTAATTATTGTTGCATTTTCCTCCTTCTAAAAGGAGATGCTCAGAAAAGTTCAGTAATACTAACAGAACCTGAATACTATCGCCTAACTGTATTATGCTCTTTCTGTGATACAACTTGCTTCCTTTATCATGTAATGGAGACATACTGACCTCCTGCCCTGCCTGAGGGTATCAGTTCCCAAACCCCAGAATTATTGTAGGGATTTACCTTTCCTCTAGCTACCCTTTCATATGTATTCAGGGTTATGTTTTCTTTGGCCTATGTTGCTAGAGAAGTCTGCCAAAAATTAGCAAGGTCTGGGTTTGTCTTCATAAGGGGAAAAAGAAGGATGGGCACCAAATAGGATCTTGAGGCACAAATGGCACTCCTACAGGTGACCAAATGGCACAATCCTGGATACTTTTTAAAGGAATTCCAAAAGAGAAACCATAGGAAGGAAATCACTGGTAATCACTTAATTAAAAGCAGGTAATCTGTGGATAAAGACAGAGCCACCCCACCTGGCTTCAGTAATGCAATTCATCCATATAGCTTTATATCTAGCCTTTTCCCTCTGGGTTTTATAAAACTCCTCCATCCCTCTTCTATCTACATTTCTCTATATAGAACCATCTCTTTAGAGTCTACTCAATCTGTAAGTAAATATGTACTCTGTGCCAAAACCCATTCTAGGTGAGCCAAGAAAAGCCAAAGAAATGACTTCATTTTTAAGATATTTCAATAGTGTCACTCAGTTAACAAAGGCATAAACCCATGAAGTTAGAAGAGGTTAAAGAAGATACTGTGAACTCAACAGCAGATCATGAATGATTTTCTCAAGATTCTAAATAACCTAACCTATTGATTCTGCCAGTGCTATCCCAGTTTATGCCCTGTGGAAGGAAGGGACCCAAAGTTCAAAGTTTCTTAGTAATATTTGTATTTATATCTGTGGTATAGTTTTATAAAAGCTGACCAACACCTGGTGGATATAAACTTATTTTATTTATGTATATGTATATATAAATAAATATAATGTCTTACTATTAGCAGAGACACAGTAGAGATCTGAATTATTAATGCTTTTATTTCTGTCATGGAATTTCATAACAGATGATCACTTATACATTTATAAAAATAGTATCTAAAACAGATAGCCAGGAAGGTCAGAGATAGGAAAGGTTTAGGATCAGACTATTTCCCAAGGAATAAAACATTGTGTTTCTGGCCTTGACTTTTTTTTTTTTTTAAGATTTTATTTATTTATTTGACAGAGAGAAACATAGCTAGAGAGGGAACACAAGCAGGGGGAGTGAGAGAGGGAGAAGCAGGCTTCCTTCTGAGCAGGGAGCCCGATGCGCTGCTCAATCCCGGGACTCCGGGATCATGACCTGAGCTGAAGGCAGTCATTTAACCAGCTGAGCCACCCAGGCACCCCAGGCCTTGACTTTTTTGAGGGTAGATTTTACTAAGCACCTTTCCCAAATGTTGATATGAGTGTACACAGCACAGAGAACAAAGATTGGCATGTAGTGTCCAATAAATCCAAGTTTACAGAATGACTGAATAAAGGACTATCTATCATGAAAACTATCCATTTCCCTATAACCAGGTCATTCCATAACATCAACACAAATATATTCTTATATCTCTTTATATCAAGTACCTTTAGGTACTTCTAGACAATGACCAATCCCTCTTTACCTTCTCTCAAAAGGACACATTCGTCATGATACTTGTTTATGCATTTATGTACTGTCTGATTCCTTTATGCTTATATTGATATTTAGTGTATATTAACCTGTGATGTGAAAGGTCTGTATTTTCATTGCATATTTAAGCTGCAGAGTTGAGTCATATCTCTTGCACCAAACTTATTCATAGACTTATTCCTCTGGAGCTTCTTTTCAGTCCCTTGCACTTCCTTCTTTCAGTCTCTCAATATATTCTTTGTCTTCATTACCTCCATAGTTCTAGACCATAAGACAAAATAGAACTATGCTTCTTGCTTGTTCCATTCACTTTATTTCAACAGATATTTTTGAGCATCTAGTATTGCTGCATACTTTGATAGACAGTGGGGATGTAAGAGTACCTATGACAGTGAACATAAGCATTTCAGTTTGGTAAACAGATTATTTCAATACAGCCATTCTGGAAAACAGAATGGTGGTTCCTCAAAAAGTTAAAAATAGGGACACCTGGATGGCTCAGTTGGTTAAGCCATCTGCCTTTCGCTTAGGTCATGATCCCAGGGTCCTGGGATCAAGTCCCGCTTCAGGCTCCTTGCTTGGTGAGGAGCCTCCTTCTTCCTCCCTCTGCCACTCTCCCTCTCTCTCTGACAAATAAATAAAATCTTGAAAAAAAAAAAGTTACAAATAGAACTACCCTACAACCCGGCAATTATACCACTAGGCATTTATCCAAAGGATATGAAAATACTGATTTGAGGGACACATGAACCACAATGTTTATAGCTGCAATGTCCACAACAGCCAAACTCTGGAAAGAGCCCAGATATACACTGACAGATGAATGGATAAAGAAAAGGTGGTATAAATATGCAATGGAATATTACTCAGCCATCAAGAGGAATGAAATCTTGCCACTTGTAATAATGTGGATAGAACCAGTGTATCATGCTAAGCAAATTAAGACAGTCCAAAAAAGACAAATACTGTATGATTTCACTCATATGTAGACTTTAAGAAAAGAAACAGGTGAACATAGGGGATGGGAAGGAAAATAAAAGAAGATGAAAACAGAGAGGGAGGCAAACCATAAAAGATGCTGAACTGTAGGAAACAAACTGAGGGTTGCTGGAGGGGAGGGGTGGGGGATGGGGCAACTGGGTGATGGGCATTAAGTTGGGCACTTAATGTAATGCGCATTGGTGTTACATGCAACTGACTAATCACTAAATTTGACACCAAATTAATACTACATTCTATGTTAACTTGAAATTAAGTAAAACCAGTAAGTAGGGGCGCCTGGGTGGCTCAGTTGTTAAGCATCTGCCTCTGGCTCAGGCCATGATCCCAGAGTCCCAGGACCCAGTCGTGCCTCGGGCTCCCTGCTGGGCACTTCTCTTCTCCCTCTCTCACTCCCCCGTTTGTGTTTCCTCTCTAACTGTGTTTCTCTCTGTCAAATAAATAAAACAAATAAAATAAATAAATAAAACAAAACAAAACCAGTAAGTAAATACATAAATAAATAATTCGGAACATGGAATTATACAGAAATATGATAAAGATGAGCCTCAGAGTTTAAGTTAGCTGTATAAATCAGGTAGAGGTTCCTAGAAGGGTTGTACTCAAACTATATTTTGGAAAATGAGGAAGAGTTAACTAGGTAAAGAGGCAAGAGAGGAGGGGAAACAGCTATTTCAGATAAAGGGAATAATAAGGAAAATAGCATGTTGTGGTAAAGCCACATGTGAAGAGAGAAGCATACTGGGAGAGAAGTCTGAAAAAGTTAATTTGGTTCTACATACACACCTTCTCAACAAAGGGAGCCACTGTTTCTCCTCCTGTAGCCCTAAGCAACTGGGGGGTTAGAGGCTAACACTTTATAGCACAGAATAAAGGTCAGGTATTTAACATGCTTTACATTCAGTTGTCTATATTAATTTATATAAACTTCACAATAACCCTATGAAATTAGGTGCCAGTACCACTTCAACTTCACAGATGAGAAAGTTGAGGAAAAGACACCTTACATAATTTGCTAGAACTGTGATCTAAACCAGCAACCTCACCAGAATCTGTGCTTTAAACCTGTACAGGATATACACACAAAATGACCAATTAAGAGGCATAGTTTTACCTCTTCCCTTTTATACTGAATAGTTAAGACATCCTTTCAGAGGTTCCAAAAGAACTTAGAGTTTCCTGAATATCCTTGGTTGAGTTATGGGGAGGAACAAAGTATATGCATTGTGAGGGTATAATTATACATTCATGTTGATCTATCTATAACAATTCTCACTCAAAACAATCCTCTGCAATATGAATTTAATCAGCAGAAGTATATGGAAACCTAGTCTAGTCAATTCCTTCAGTAGTTTTATGACTGAGGAAAGAATTACTTGTATATCCCTTTCTTCATTTATAAAATAAGGAATTTAGTATAGAAGATGCCAAGGTCCTTCCAAAGAGAATATTCCATTTAGCTCTCATGCAGCTTTCATAGTTAGGTTTTTACACACACAATTTTTATACTTTGATAGTTGACAATATCCTCAGTTAGGAAACTCAATAAAACAAAAAGGAATCTAAATCAGTAAAGAAGGTCAGATCACACACACATATTTCATTCTTGAGATAAAATTCAATCTGGGTATGTCATAAACATTCAAAGAAATATATGTAAATAAATTTTACATATATATTTAAGAATATACATATAAAAATATGTGTAGTCTCAAAACCCAAGGATGATAATAAGAGAGAACTGGTAACTGTAAATAATCTTAAGTCAAGGACTCTTTATATTCTCTCTCAGTATCATAGTGACTGTATCTCATCTGCCCACAGCTCTTCCAGAATAGTAACTGCAATAGTAAAGATGGGGCACTTTCTTTCCAAACAGATGTAAACTAAAGATAAAGAGACCTAGGCCAGTAATTTCGTCAATCTCAACAGTCCAATAGTGTCATGCTACTTATAAGCCCTTTTCTCCTCTTTTGCATATAAGGCAGGCTACACAGGCAGAATGTGTGTACTTGGAGAGCTCTTCCCCACATGGTGCAGCTGAAGAGGATTTCTCCTACGGTTGCTCCTCAAGCCAATCATAAATAAATACTCTCATGAGGCACAAACCATCTCTCAACAGACTTACCGAATATATCTTCTAGAAATATGAAAAAAATACTAAGAAGAATGTCCCCTCTCAGCAAAGAATCCGAAAAAGAGAGTAATGCTTACATGGAACCATTAGATATAATGTGATTTTCATTTAAATCTTTTGGTTAAAATATACTGCAGAAATAATAAAGTACTGTACTCTCTGATGTTTTTGCAAAATAAATAAATAAATAAATAGAAATAAAAAGCCCTTCACAGGGACATGTTTGAAACATCCCAAATCTATCTTTCTAACCATGTCCACAATGTGTCATGTCTACCAGCCTGGCATCTAACGGTGATTCACTGAAATGTGTTAGAAATGTGATTTGCGTGGGAGTCAAATAGAAATAAGATTGGCCCCATCCCTTATATCTCTATATACATTTGGCTTTGACATTCATCAAATTACTCTGTCCTAACAAAGCTTTCTTGCACAAAGTAATCTCAAGCGACAGTGCATAGCAATGTGTATAATATGAAAGGAGTTGAATGGCTAAGTAGTCAGTTTGACAGTATCGCTGGAATCTTTTATTGCATATATTAGAGAGTTAAACATTGCAATCTGCTTTTCCTGTGAGACCCAATAAGTAAGGAAAGAGCCAGGTTTACTCAGGATTAGGCTGGTTTTCCTTTATTTTCTTTCCAAAATAGAAAAAGTCTTGATTAGCTTATAGAAGGCAAAATTTGCATCTCTATGTTTAGAGGGGTGA
Organism: Spilogale gracilis; assembly: GCA_004023965.1. NCBI lineage: Eukaryota > Metazoa > Chordata > Mammalia > Carnivora > Mephitidae > Spilogale > Spilogale gracilis. Next base: position 51,990 of record PITA01005564.1, on the reverse strand, counting down.
GATTTTCCTGCTATAAATCCATTTGCAGAAGGAGCTTCTTGAGCTAGATATTTCATCCCACTCTTCGGTCTCCTAAATTAAAAACAACTTTATTTTCATTTCTGACTTTGTAAATGGGAATTTTATCCACTTCATGAGAATGATTCATATATGAATCACACACTTCAGGGAACTGCTGAATCAAAAAGTCTTTTTGTTTGCTGTTTGTTTATCTCACTCCAAAAGCAGCTCTTGTGTTCAACCCAGCTCTCCTAGACATGTTGGCCTCGACACACTCTGATAAACAGATGAATATAAATTATAACAATGCCAATAACAATGATAATGGAGAATGAAGAGGAGAAAAGAGCTGTCAGTTCTCGAATGACCACAGTCTCTGACCAGAACATCAGTGCACTGGAAAAAAAAAATGTGTATATATACACATATGCATACATACTCATACATACATACAAATGAAATCTTCCATGACTTATGCCACTTCCTCATATTTGGGTAGAGTCTGTTGTTCAAGGAAGCTACATTAACTCTTCCAGCATTTCTATAATTGTCTAGAAACTAATTTCCTAAAAGTAATACACTTTTAAGCAGATTCTGATTTAAGGTACTCTGATTTCTCCTTTGTTGCTGTTTTTCTTTTCTAAGAGTAACAATAAATGGCATTCTTACATTACCATATGAACCACTGTAATCAGATGAATCGATATATTTTAGTTAACAAACCTTGTTCAGTACTTACAAGATACCAGGACACCATGTGTTAAGCCTTTATCAACTATGATTCATTTGATCTTCATGAAGCCACTACAGGGGAAATGATTACTATCCTCCTGTGAGGAAACTAAGGTACAGAGGTATTAAATAGCTTGCCCAAGTCCACATGGGTAGAGATTCACAGAGTCTCACCTGAACACAGACACTTGCTCTAGAATCCATTTTAACTACTTTTGCTATGCTCAGAAACTAAGAAACGACACTAAGAAATTAAATATAAAGAATAAGTGGACACTGGCCAGAAAAACGATCTCAAAGACTGATAAATGAGCCTCCACAGATCTTTCCCATTATTTGAAATTATACTGTTAATCATTATTGTGGAATTATAACACTTCAGAGTTAAAAAACAGGTGAGAATTTACCCATTTTATTGGCAGACAAATTGAAAATGAAAGTAGTTGTTGAATTTATGGCAAATTAATTGTAGAACTGGAACCCTATTCCTGTGACTTCCATTCTTAAGAGAAATGCCCCGAAGGAATCAGGAGGGACTAAATTAAATCTTAATAATCGTATATTTAAGTGGATCTTATACTTTATATGTGCTAAGATTGTCTTTCTACCTAAATCATTCATTCATGAATAGGGCATATTGTGAAAGCTAATCACATATTTTAAGTTAACAATAAAAAATTAAGACATATTTGAAATGCTCTAGAATAAAAGGTTCATAAACAGAATAAAGAAATACTTCAAAAGACAATTCGACTTCTAGATAAGAGCTCTGGGAATTTTGGAAGACTTCCTAATCTTATTTCATGCATTTTGTGTTTTAGATTTTTGTAAACATTTAACACTTATAATTAAAACAAAGCACCGTAAATGACAAATTAGTAGGAAAAATATTCTGAGGAGGTAAAAAAAAGTAACAAGTTGATAGATCAAAAAAATGTGACACAGAGGTGAAAATAATTAGCTTTTCTTCTTTTCATTTTAAACTGACTTTAAATTTGTAGAAAATCTGCAAAAATAATAAAACAGTACTTATATATACCTCACCCAGCTTCCTTTCATGTTAACACCCTACGTAAATACAGAAGTATCAAAACTAGGAATTAGCACTGGCACATTACTAGTAATAAAATTGTACCCCTATTTAAATTTCATAATTTTTTCATGTTTATGTTTGTGTTCTTTGCATTTAGAAGTTTCTTCTTATTGGTCAACTCTGATCTATAACAATTTCTCAGTATTTCCTTTTCTTTCATGTTACTGACACCTGAAGAATATTTGTCAATTGTTGTGTTAGACTATCCCTAAGGTAGGGTCTAGCATTTTATCATGATTAGACTGAAGTTAGGAATTTTTTTACAAGAAAAGCGCAGAAACTACACTGTGTTCTTCACAGGTCATCATAGCAAGGGGTTCATGATAGCAGCTGTCTTACTTTTGGTGACGTTAAATTTAATCACTCAATATCTCCTGAGTTTCTGCACTATAAAGATACAAACTTTCTGTTTTTAGTTAACAAGTATTTGGAGGAAGATACTTCAAAAATATACAAGAAATATATGAATTTTTCCTCAAGCTTTCACCCACTAATACAAGCATACATCAAGGGACCTTGTCTGCAAACAACCATCGCTCTGCTATTTACTAATTGTTGACTTTTTTTCCTACTTAAATTAACAGAAGTAATAGATTAACAGGAAATCTGTAAGAAGGAATGATCTCTTCTCTCCCACTTATTTAATTATTTATATCAAAACAGATTCATAACTATTTATTTTACTCTACAGTTTAAAATTCAGTTCTTATTTGTTGTCCAAATTGTTCCAGCTTTGGCCGTTGGCAGCTCCTTCAAGTTGGTACCTATATTGTTTAAACAAGTATCTATTCTTTCTTGAGAACTTCCTTACTTTCTATTAGTACAAGATACTCCAGGCTCACTTTGCACTGCTGTGTCCAAGAGCTGGAATCAACCACTTCTCCAAAGAAAAATTGTTCCTCTTTATTGGAGACTGGTGTTTAGCAAGCAAGATGTATGCTAGGTGTGCTCATTGCTCCTAGGGTATGATTGACTCTAAGGATCGTCAGGAGACAAATGTTAAAAATATCTCTATCTTGGTGGCGCCTGGGTGGCTCAGTTGGTTGAGCGACTGCCTTCGGCTCAGGTCATGATCTCGGAGACCCGGGATCGAGCCCCACATCGGGTTCCCTGTTCGGTGGGGGGGCCTGCTTCTCCCTCTCTCACTCCCCCTGCTTGTGTTCCCTCTCTGGCTGTGTTTCTCTCTGTCAAATAAATAAAATCTTTAAAAAAATATATATCTCTATATCTCTATTTATCTCTCTATATATATCTGTATACTAACCCCATACATATGAACCCATTTCTCTCTCTCTCTGTACACATACATACACACACACATCACACGCAGACATATCTGTATCTGTATACATACATACATACATATATCTGTATCTGTACCTATACCTATCATTATGTATTCATGCTTATACCTTGGATTATAGTTCAATATCACAGGGTTACTTTTAATATTTTTGTTCCCTTTTGGTAAATTCTTCCTCCAACAGAAAAAAAAAAAAAAACTAATTCTTATTAGCTTTGATATATTTATTTGTTCAATTTTACTGCACAAATTAGTGTCATGATTGTTAATCTATATTCCCATAAGAAACACAGATAGTGACTAAATACCTACCTTTATGTACAGTTCATCTTGGCTTTATTCTCACAGTATCCTATCAGGAATTTATACTGTCTTTGCCTGCAGCCCAGCACTACCACCACATTCTGGTTAGAGTTATTTATTTGGAGATATATGTAATAGAAATTTGCCTCCAAAAGTAATAGCTATAAAAAAAGATTTAATCAAAGAAGTTTCAGGTACTCTTCATCTCTGCTGTGTGAGTCCCCTACTCCCTTTTGTTTCTTTCCACCATTTGCTTCCATCCCCCTGAAGGTAAACAATCTCTATTGTGTGTTTATATTTTTTTGTATTGCTCTTTTACGTATGCATAAACAGCTGTAAATTTTCCTATATCTCTTTTCCTACAGAAAGACTAGTATATTATTTTATGCCTCCCCCCAATTATAAACATGCACTAGAACTCACTCAAATATCTGGTTTATAGAGTGCTTCAACTTTTTTATAGTGGCATAGTACTCCATCATGTGAATATGTCTATTCAACCATTCTCTAATACATGGACATATGGGCACTTAGGTTTGTTATAATATCTTGTAATTAATCGCAAGTGATGCAGCAAGGAAAATTCTCATACACATATATTTTTGTATTAGCAGAAGTATACATTCAGAGATAGCTAGAAATGGGATTTCTGGGCCAAAAGCTAAGTGCATATTAGGTTCTGTTACTTATTACCAAATTGTCTCCCAGAAGGCTGTATCAATTGGTGTACCAAATAGCCATAAATGAAAAGCGCCTGTTCCCCTCAGCTTTGCCAAAACATGCGGTCTTGTTTTTAATTTCTGTCAGACCGATGTGTAAAAATGGTATTGTGTTATTTTAAATACATTTCTCTAATTATAACAACAAATATTTGTATCATAAGTCCCAAGGTCAATTTCACTCTTTTTTCTTTCTCTGAATTGTCTGTTTCTCTTTTTTTGTCATTTTCCTGTTTGGTTTTGGTTGTTTTTCAATTTTATATAAACTTTATATACTGGGGACATTAGCTCTCTATCTATGATATATATTATGAATATTTTTTCCAATCTGTCATTTGATTTTTTTCTTTGTTCATTTTTTAATAAATGCAAATTTATCAATTTTTTTCTTTTATTATCTTTGATTTTCAGTCATAGAAAGATTTTTCTGGACCCAATTAAAAAAATGTACTTACATTTTATAATACCACCTTAATGGTTTCCTTTTATACATTAGATCTCTAATCAACTTGGAAGTTAGCTTCACATAAAATATACGATTTGGATCTAATTTTAGCTTTTTCCAATTGGCTACTCAGTTTTCCCAGCATTGTTATTAGAAAGTTCCCTTTACCTGAATGATTTGAAGTGACATCTTTGTCATACAATAAACTCCATATGTAGTTGGATCTAGTATTAGACCTTTCTTATATTTACTCGTTTGTATGTCTATTCATGTATTAATGTCATGTGATTTAATTAGATCTTAAGAAATTGTTTTAATGTCTACAAAGGCTACTCAAACCTTGTAGTCAGCCAAATGGTGGCCCCAAAAAGATATGACCACATCCTAATCCCCAGAACCTGTGAATATTACCTTCTATGAACAAAGACTGAATAGTCTCTTACTTGACAAAAGACGTAATTGAGGATATTGAGGGAAGAAGCTTACATTGAGTTAAATGAGTGACCCTAAATGATATTACAGTATTTTTATAAGAAAGCGACAGAGAGGGGTGCCTGGGTGGCTCATTCGTTAAGCATCTGCCTTTGGCTTAGGTCATGATCCTTGAGTCCCAGGATCAAGCCCTGCATTGGGCTCCCTGTTTGCGGGAAGCCTACTTCTCCCTCTCACACTCCCCCTGCTTGTGTTCCTTCTCTAACTGTGTTTCTCTCTGTCAAATAAATAAATAAAATCTTGGGAAAAAAAGAAAAAGAAAGAAAGCAACAGAGAAATTTTTAAGACAGACATCGAGGAGAAGGTAATATAAAAAAAAAAGTAGAGAGAGATGCTACCAAAAGTCAAAGAATTCTAGCAGCCAACATACAGTACATGAGTCAAGGTTATGATTTTTTTCTTGAAACTTCCTAGGGACTACATTCTAGTTGGTACACTGATTTCAATCTTCTGTTCTCCAGAACTGTGAAATAATAAATTCTGTTTTTAATGTTTAAAATTTCTGTTTTAAGTCATCCAGTTTTAGGTAATTTTTTATAGTAGTTTCAAGAAACTAATATACCCCTCATAGCTTTCTTTTCAGTGCTTTCCTAGTTATTCTGTATATTTGTTTTTCCAATATAAACTTTAATATCAATTTTTCCATAAGATGGCTTATTGGTATATTTTTTTAAAGATTTTATTTATTTGACAGAGAGAAACACAGCCAGAGAGGGAACACAAGCAGGGGGGAGTGAGAGAGGGAGAAGCAGGCTTCCCGCCGAGCAGGAAGCCCGATGTAGGACTCGATCCTGATCCTGGGTCTCTGGGATCATGACCTGAGCCGAAGGCAGTTGCTTAACCAACTGAGCCACCCAGGCGCCCGGCTTATTGGTATTTTTAATTGAAATTACACTGAATTTTACGTCTCCTTTTATGTTTTAGAATTTTTTTAATTGTTCCCTATATTGATTTGTGCATTTTCACTAATTTTATTTCTAACTGTTTAATCTCCTTTGTTTCTATTATAAAATGGGTTTATATCATACTCATATATAACAAAAAATTACAAAGGCTTTAAATAAATTTTTATTCAACGAATTATAAAATAATTAAAATTATTATACATAAGTATATAAATTATAACATTGAAGATATTTGCAGCAAATGAAAAAGTTGTAAGGAGTGACAAAGCAAACAAAGAAGCAAATGTAATTTCTAAAAATGTTAGATGTGAAAGTAAAACAATATATTCAACAGACTGACTTAATAGTATACTAAACACAGCTGAAGAAAGAATTAGTATAAAGTCATGAACTGTAGGAAAGACCTGGACAAGTTTTTCAGAATGTAGCACAAGGGCATGAAAGTGCGATATGAGAGAAAGCCTAAGTGATATGGAGTATTAATGTCTAAAATATGTATAACTGATGGATTAAATAAGAAATAAAATCATTAAGTATATAGATTTTAACAGGCTTTCTCTTAAGGAGATTTTATTTATCTATATAAATAAATACATATATATCATATGCATGTATATATATGTGCATATGCATGTATATATTCACACACATATGTGTACATGTGTGTATGGATATAAAATTTCTGGTTGTTAGGTGAAGTGTTATTATACAACATTTATGTATATATGACATATATCATACATATCACATACATGACATATATATGACATTTTACCTTACAATCAGTGAATAATTTTTACCTGCCTATATGGGGATTTTACCAAAAAAACCAAGCATTCTAACGAAGGCAAATTTCAACATACTCTAAGCACAATGAAGTGAAGTTTAAACTGCACACTTACAATAAAAAAAATTGCATATGTTTGAATAAGAAGAAATATATGTTCAGATTTTCAGTTTCTGGTTCAGCACTTGGGAGCCATCATTCCCAACCTCACAAGAAAAATCTGGATAAATTGAATATTAACAACTCTCCTCAGACCACACAGAGAACTGAGGCCTTAGGGCAAATTGCCATCCCATGATCTAGAGAAAAGCTGCCTCAGAGAAATACAAGATCTGAGAATTTGCATACCTAGAGTAAAAATGGCCAGATGTCATAAGCTAGTAGACACTTAACTAGCAACTCAGATGAATCACTGGAGGCTGAGTGTGATCTAGCATGAAAGAAACTCCCAGAGACTACACCATTCTAGTGGCCCCACACTTTTACAGGCTTCTCCTAGAAATCCATCAAGTTTGCTTAGGGAGGATCCAAATACATCTGACGGTGACAGGAGAAGAGGCAGAGAAGCCAATGCAAAACAATCTCCACCCCTGACTTTTCGCCCAGGCTGACATCATCTCCAGGAGGAAAGACTTCACCAGAGGGAAATACTAAAAACTTACCAGGAAAAGGAAACACTGAAACACTCCAGTGATATTTTACTCTCTCCCTATATATAATTTATTATTTGACAGAGAGAAACACAGCTGGAGAGGGAAAACAAGCAGAGGGAGAGAGACAGGGAGAAGCAGGCCTCCTGCCAAGCAGGGAGCATGATGCGGGACTCGATCCCAGAACTCTAGAATCCTGAACTGAGCCAAAGGCAGACGCTTAACGACTGAGCCACCCATGCGCCCCCATACTTTAACCTTCTTATCATGAATACATCTCTTTAAATCTTAAAAAAATCATTTGGTACAGAATAAAAGAATTCTCTCCTCAACTCATTTTATGATGCTTGAATGACCTTGGTATGAAAAGTTATGGTAAAGACAAAATGAAGGCAGATAATATAGGCCAATTTTAATCTTAAATCTTGGTGCGAAACTATTTTTTTTAAGGATTTTATTTACTTATTTGACAGAGTGAAACGCAGTGAGAGAGGGAACTCAAGGAGGGGGAGTGAGAGAGGGAGAAGCAGGCTTCCCACTGAGCAGGGAGCCTGGTGCGGGGCTAAGTCCCGGGACTCCAGGATCATGACCTGAGCTGAAGGCAGTCACTTAACCAACTGAGCCACCCAGGCACTCCTTGGTGTGAAACTATTAACAAAACATTAAAACCTATAATCCAACGATGTATGGTAAGAAAAATTCCTGATATCCTATTTGGATGTTGCTTAGAAATGTCAGAGAAGTTTAAATTAAAATATCAGAGTAATTGTATCATAGAAGAAACAAAGTTAGAAAAAACCCTGAGGTACAGGGCACAGATTTACTTCAATTCATCCCTCTTTGCTAGTGATTAAGACTTCGGTATTGTTCAAAATATGTCTGACTCTCTCTTCCCTGAAATGGTGTTTTAAAAACTTGAATGGAGTCAAGATGGCGGAAGGGCAGGTGACCACATTTTGGGGAGTTCGCTGAAGAGAGCTGAATTCCAGCAAAAAAAAAACACTACAAGACCACCGTGAACACCCATGAAATCGGCCTAAAATGTGATATTTCCCACTTCTGGACCACCACGAGAGACAAGGAACATCGGCAAAAAGGTAGAAACAAATAAGAGGGTCTGGAGGCTTGCCCCCAGAGACAGGGGAGTGGGGGAGGAAGCCTGCAGAGCTGAACCATTGAAAGCAAATACCCCAAAATGAAAGTGCTCTGTGAGTGAGGAATAACAGCAGATTACGGCCTGAATCAGGGCTAGACAGAAACAGGAAAACAGCAGAGCCCAGGACAAGGCAAGGAGACTTTTTAAAATTCTTTTTCCTTTTCCCGCCGCCCCCGGCACCCCCGCGCACGCCGTGGCGCCCTGCGCCCCCCGCACACCAACGCTGCCAGGAGCCGCCGCAGCTGCCGGAAAGCAGCGGGAGTGGATTCTATTTTTACGCCGCTGCCCTTCTCTGCCGCTGCCCTTCTCTCCCGTTTCTCTCCACACCGTGGGCTGCGCGCAGACCCCCCCAGGGAAGGTGTTTTTACAGACTTGCGTGGGACTGCAGAGGCCACGGGTCCCAGGGCACAAAGTCGCTCGATCCAAAAGAAGTTGTGGCTTTGAGGTGCGGGAGTGAAACGACAAACGGGGGCGGGAGCAGAAATCAATACAACATCTGCACCAGCCGGGCTGTGACAGGCTGCCAACCGGGAGGCTGGAAAGAGCCCCTCCCTATGAGGAGGCTCTCTCTGGGAGGGAGGTCTGGGCGCAGACATCTTGCTCCGACCTGACTTCCTCAACAGCTAAAAAAGACATAAAAGAACAACGCTCCGCTACCAGAGAATTGTAACCTGATAACCTGGTTACCATGGAGACCGGCCTCTAGCAAGGGGGCCAAGAGACTCAGCCTAGGTAGAAGGACTGAAAGGGAACTGCACGCCCCACCCCCAGAAAGCAAGCCAGAAGCTCAGGAGGACAACATTCCAATGCAAAACCCCAAATCCGGGGAAAGGCAATTTATTAAACTCCTGGCACTGACTATAAGTACCAAAAGCCCTACAACTCATTGATACAGTTTTCCACCTCATTTACTTTTTTAAACTTTTTTCTATTTTTACTTTTAAAGCTTCCACTTTAAGCTTAAAAATACATCCTCACGGTTTTTCTTCTTTCAATTTTTAGCCCCCTTCTTATCACAACGTGATACCGAATTCAACACCCCATAACATTTTTTATTTTTTTAATTTTTTATTCTTTCTTATTTTTCTTAACTTTTTTCTCTTTTTTACCCTGAAATTTTTTCAAACACACCCCTGTATTTTCTGCTTTTGTTGTTGCCTCTTGTTTCCCTGTTCCCTCTCTCTGTTTCTCCCTTTCTTCTCTCCTCTTTCCTTTATTCTCTCTTTTACGTGTACATGTAGATACAAGCTTCAAGTCAATCCCACATCCCTATTCAATACTACCCCTATATACAACCAGCCAAGAAGAGAAAGTCAAGTATCGCATGGTTTCACTTACTTGCGGTGCATGAGGGGTAAACTGGAGGACAGTGGGAGAAGGAAAGTAAATGGGAACTAGGGTAATCTAGGGAGGGAAACGAAACAACAGAGTCTTGGGACACAGAAACAAACTGAGGGACTTGGAGGGAGGGGGGTGGAGGGATGGGAGAGCCTGGTTGTGGGTACTGGGGACACCTAAAGCGTGGAGCACTGGGTGTGGGGAATCGGGAATAAATCTTGGAACACTGGGAAAAAAAAATTTTAGTAACAATAAAAAATAAAATAAAATTAAATTAAATTAAAAAAAAAAAAAAACAAACACTTGAATGGATTGGGGCTCCTGGGTGGTTCAGTCAGTTAAACTTGTGACTCTTGGTTTAGGCTCAGGTCATGATCTCATGGGTTGCTGAGTGGAGATTCAGCTTGAGGAGTCTACACGTGGGTACATGTGTGTGCATGTGTGTGTGTGTTTCTATGTGTGTTGTGTGTGTGTGTGTGTGTGTGTGTGTGACTGCTCTTTCTCTAAAATAAATAAAAAAATCTTTAAAAAAAGAAAAAGTCTTTAGTGGGTTAACAATAACAACAAAAAGCACTGTCTGTAAAACTATTTAAAATGCAGATTCCAAGCTTTACTCACAGAAATTCTGATTTAGTGGATGGGGGGATATTGTAGAAAATTACAATTTTCACTAGTACTTTAAGTAATCTTCACATTTTCTAAAACATTTTAGGCTGTTGTGTAGAAATGCAATTGACCTTTATGTACTGACCTCATATATTGCCACCTTACTAAATTGCTGGTATTTTTAAATTTGTTATTCACATTGCTGTATTTTCTATTTAGACAATTAAATGATATAAAATAACAAAAGTAGTATTTCTCCATTTTCAGTGTCTACAGTTTTCTGTTTCTTGTCATATTGTATTGGCTTGTGTCCCCATACAATGTTGAAGTAATGATAGATGTCATTTCCATCTTCTTCCTTATCTTAAAAGTAAATGTTTACAAGTTTTCCCCATTTAAGATGTTTGGAGTTTTTACGGCTAAACTTTTTTTGAACCAACTTAAGGAAATTTCCATCTAATCATACTTTTTTAAAAAGTTTTTAATCATGAAGTTATGCTAAATTTACTAAATGATTTTTTTTTAGTATTTACTGAAAATTTTATAGTTTCTTACTAGTGATTAAAAAAAAGGGTTTTGACTTCATTTTAAGGAAACTGCCTTAAGAAAAAATATTTCTAGAAGACTCCTCAGAGCTTAGGTAGCCCCAGAATGTCTTCTTGAATATGTTTTCCTAGTTTATCACACATGCCTAGAAAAGTCTTAATCCCTTCTGAGGACAGAGATAGCTTAAACTCAACTGGGACTGAACCTAAATACACTAGAGTTAAAGCAGTTTTTTAGAAGGGGTACTCTTTTCAAATAATAACTACATTAGAGTTCTTGGATTCTCTGTGGCTTGGCATATATAGGAAAAATCATTATTTAGGAATGAGAAAACCTGGGTGTTAGTTTTGTCTCTACTGCTGGCTTGATCCCATTTAACCTCATCGTATACTAGTTTATTCTAACTCGATTAAAGAGAAGTAATCATAGTCATCCTATTCATAGTATCATTCAACTGATTAACCCCAATAATGACTATGACAGCTCTAAATGTAAAACATGCAACAGTAATTTAAATAATTTGTTTGGACAATGGGGAGAGGAAACATTGGTGAACCTGAGAAAAGAGGTGAGGCAGGGGGTGAGGTAGAGGATAACATGAGATTAGAGGAAGTACAAGTTGAAGGGTGGAAAATAACCACATTTTTTTTTTTTTTATTGCTGGTGGTAGAATTGCAGGTTCAGGAGCATTTTAGTCATATTCCTTCCTTTATTCACATCAGCATTTTCCCCCATCATTCTGAAGATGTTCAATTAAGCCATAGGTAAAAGGGACTCCAGCCAGGATGCCTCCCATACATAAAAGAAAAAAGCAACCCCAGCTTCTCAAAAATTAAATCGCTGAGAACTCCTGAAAGTCAGGAGTTTCAATAAACTCACAGACAGTTCAAGCAATTTCAGTGATGGTGGTATTGTTTTGGAAATTGACATACAGCTTATAAGTATTAGGTGAAAGAAACAAAAAAAACCACTTTATTAAAAAAAGAAATTAATGAAAAACTAATTAAAGTTTTATAGGAAACTTTCCCTTCAGTTGGAATTGCCAGTATTCAGACCTAGAGACAAAACAGTATGAAGGGGCTTTCAGGAAGCAATAAAAGAAGTGATCAGGGGACAGATCAATAGGATATAGGATCAGGTCCCTGAATATAGCTCTAGCCCCTGGTAACTGTGAGAAGCATAGGTCCCGGTTTGTGGGGATACAGAGGGAGGGCATGGACTGGACTGGCTTGCATGGTTTATTCAGTTCATCTCCGATCTTCCTTCTGTGATTTTGTATCACTTCATCCACTAAAAAGAAAAAGTGTTCCCTCTGCTTAACATTTTCAGCTATAAGTTGTTTTATATGCCTATCACCTACCTGCCTTTCCTTGAAAGTCACATACAATACACCTATAGGCACCTAGTGGAGAAACTGTGTTGGTTCATTTACTAACTCATGAATTCATTCATTCAATAAATATATTCAGAGGCATTTTAGTAGCTGGTAAACACAATGCTAAACAAAGGTAGACATGGTGTCTGCTACAAGGAAAACCTGTATTTGCAAATGAAGTCAGTTAACAAAGAAGAACTTCAAAAAAAATGAAACCTTGTTGAAATAACTCTATGCTTATGGTAGACACTTTTCTTTGGTCAGCACCATTTTCAATCTCAGTGCTCTTCTCCCTTGCTCACCTTCCACATATCAGAATATAAAGTCATATACCTGGTCTTCCAACCTCTTGCACCTAAAAGATATAAGACCCAACTCCCTGTAAGAATGCAGAAGAATAAATGTCTGAGAGTCTTTAATTTCTTCATAAGAAGAAATTCCTCCATTTTAATATAAAGTTATACCTAAGGTGAGTCACCCATTATATGATTATATGATGTTGGGCCAACCAATAATGTCAAAAGTAACTATGATCTGGATAGCAGAGGGAAAAAATAGAAAGAGGCTTTGTTTTTATTGTCACAGAACTGGTAATGAAATGCCAACAGGTTTTTTGTTATTAAATAAAACCTATTTCTTGATAATATTAGTAGTTTTTTCTTTGTTTGACATTAACAGCTGAAAATCGGGAATATGCTCTTAAGTGAAACAATAGATTTTCAGATTGGCCACTTTGAAGAGGACTTGTCTTCTCTGAATGAATATATTCTACTATGTTTGCTTAAAACAATCAGTCTCATTGTATTATAAGCTTACCTCAAATATCAACATCCCTTTTACCAACACAGTACCATGTTTGCAATTACTGACTCCATACCAGTGAACAAAGACTGTCTGCTCTCCAAAATAAATATTATTTAAATTGCATTAAAATCAGAACAAATTATACAAGTCCTTATTTTTATGCCTTTTCTTTTGGTGGTCTATGAAAATTGGAAATTGTTTTTTTTTCCATTTCTTAGAAATGCCCTGGAGGTGCACTTCTTTGTGGCACAGCTCCTAATGAGTCAAAAGGGTAAATTCTGCTTATAAGTGCAAGGCAGCTGATTATGAATAAAAGTATCCCCTTTCTTTGTGTGCTGAAAAGAAAAAGGGGGAAAAAAAAAAAACTTCACCCAGTACTCAGCCTTGTACTTATTAGTATTAGTTCCAGACCCAGTGGTAAGTCAAGTATTTTGAGATGCTAGTCCATGAATAATAATGTCATCGAAGCACAATAATTAATAAAACAGGAGAATGCTCCCTGAAGAGGAGACACAGTATTGCAAGGGAAGAGAAGACCTAGCCTTTCAAATGTGTCTGATACGGACGCTTGAACTTTGATTTCTAAAGGTGGGGGTGAGGGAAAATGAATTATACTTCATTAGCAATGTGGAGGGAGACACAGCCTCTAGTCTCTAGAGAAGCAGCCTTTAATTGTTAAACTCCCAGCATTCTCTGGTGGATGGCAAGCCGGATTCTCTATCCTGATTTTGCTGAACACAGGTAGCATTTTTCATGATTGGTTATTATTTTCTTTTTCTGTCTTTATCATTATTGAAACTATTTATTAAATTATGTAGCACTGCTCATATATAGAACAAAGGGCTTTGTGGACAAGGTACCAGCTAATAATAAGCACATACCCATCTGTTACCCATAAGCACCCAACTTCAATTCTGGTTAGATAGCTTCTCCAATCAAGTTATCTGACTCAGTCTCAATGCCTCATCTAGAAAATGGAAAGGCACAGTGAATTTGTTTACGCTTAGTGTTATGTGAGCGTCCTCTGTGTTTGTATTTATTACATTTCATTACCAAATAGATTTTAGGCAGCCTATAAAATATGTGATAAAATAAGTATTATGTTTAGGAACAATAAAATAAACATCTAAAGAAGCCAAGGTAAAAAGTTACCAATGACACAGGAAAAAAAAAAAAAAGACACAATGTGTATAATTGGAATTCTGAAATATGTACAATGAGAATTTATAAAACTTTTGGGAAAAGGGGTGCCTGGGTGGCTCAGTTGGTTAAGTGACTGCCTTCGGCTCAGGTCATGATTCCAGAGACCCAGGATCGAGCCCCACATCGGGCTCCCTGCTCAGCGGAAAGCCTGCTTCTACCTCTCTAACTCCCCCTGCTTGTGTTCCCTCTCTGGCTGTGTTTCTCTCTGTCAAATAAATAAAATCTTTAAAAAAAAAAAAAAAACTTTTGGGAAAACATGATAAATTTATTTCTGCACTGCTAGATAGGAAAGCAGGGAAGGTAAAGAGTAATTTTATCCTGGATTGAGAATCTGAAAATGCAAGAAGAGGGCCACTCTATCTTTCAAGAACCTATGTAGAACCTAGAGGAACAGCTGTTGTTTCCTCATAAGATACTTCTGTGCTGGCTTCAATGCATAAAAGCAATAAAAATTAAAAATAAAAGTATGATATAGACCCTAAAATAAAAGCAATAGTAAGTGATCACAAGAATTTTAGAATGGAAATTTCAAGTAAACTGATTTGGTCTTAGAATAATCTCAAGCATGTACCCAGAAAATCTGTTTTTTAAGAAATAACTTCTTGGTAAATCCTTGGTAAATTTTATGCAAACTTTATCCCTCACTAATTAAATGAATAAATTATTCTATGTTATGTAGATTTAAGACATAAGCCTAATACATTTTGGAGGAAGTTTAACAGAAAGTTTGATTTGGGTTTTTCAGTATTTAATCTCAAGCTGTTCCTTCAGGAAAGGAAACTGGTATTATAAGGAATCATTCTTCCAGATGATTTTAGTTGATGACAGTAGTACCATATCATCAGCTTGGCCAGGAGCAATTAACTCAATGCTTTCTATAGCTTGACAAAAGGAAGAAAGGAAAACAGAAGCTTAGGATGTATGCAGCTGATATATTACACACCAAGACAGTCATTTTAATGATGCTATTTTGATGCAGAAAACTCTGATATTTATAAAAGTATCACTGCTCCAAAAATACACCAATCTTTATTGTTATCATTACCAAACAACAGTCATAATATAAACTCCAATCCAATTCTGACTCATTCTCCATCCCAGAGCCTCACCCCATTTCTTTGATCCCACCCCACATTGACCTACTACACAGCCTTTAAATTCTCCTTCCACAGAGCCACTAAACCCATTTGTCCCTATTCGCTTTTATTTGAACATGTCAGAATCTCTCACACCTCCTTTCCACATGCTATTCCTATGACTGTCTTCAGTGCTTTTCCTGTCAAGTTGGCCACCTTTGTTAACCTTCTCAAGTGCCTCTGTTACTTTCTCAGTAAAGTCTCTGTCATTTCCTTGTGCTCCCATACCACTTTGTTTATATGGCTTTGAAGGTTCTAAAGTCTTGCACTGTGACTGCTTGTATATTGTATCCCCAGTACTCATCCTTTTCTTCAATGTTAGTGACACCAAGTAATTCATTTTTTAAGGTGCAAAATCAAACAGAAACCATAAAACATGACTGGAGCTCCAAGGTTTTTATAAAAATGAAAGAATGAATCAATCAATCAAATGAAAGTCAATGAGATATTCTTAAGGAATGCCAAAAATCAACTTTCCCGTAAGAAAGAGCTTCAGGTGGAGTTGGAGACACTTGTGTGGGAGAGACCCGGGAAAGGCCTGTTGGAGCTCCTAAAATCCTATAGTTTGTCCCTTTCCCTCCTTCCCATTTTAGGCCCTGACCAGGGGCACTGTCTCTTTCAGTGAAGGATGGCACATTTCATTTACTTAAACCACTGGACACCTAATGAGTAATAAGGATTTTCATTTTGAAACCAGCACTTCTCTTACTGCAGTCTAAGAAACCTGAGGTATCACTGGACAGGTATAACTACAGGGGAAATGATAACCTTCTAATGAGAATGAGTGTATATGATTGAACATAATGAAATGTTTTTAGGTGCAGTCAGTAAAAAGACATTTTAGAAAATACAGTTCAATGAAACATCCTGGTTCCAAACATTAACCAACTTCCCTCGAAGTGAAGACACTGCCACTGGATGACTGGCCTTGAATTAGGCCATCCGTATAATGCACAGTGACATAAATTGCCATTACAAGCAAATGAACATTTACAAAGTGGGACATGGGGGAATAGTCACAAAGCTGGAAGGCTAGGCCTGGGAACTTCGTATCTTATGGAGATGCTTTTCATAAAAAGACAGTGGGACTATAAGAGATCATCGACACTTCTAAAAATGGATGTTAATAGTAACAATGTATTTATGTGTGCTACTATTGATTTTAACATATTTATGTTCTCAGAAGAAACCATGCTATTAAAAATAATTAAATCATAATACTTGACATTTCGGGGGAATTTACATTTTTCAAAATAATAGATATGTACTATCATCCTCATTATTAATAATTTAGGTTTTCATTTTAATGCCTGAAAGTCATTTCATGTTTATAACAAAATTTACTTAACCATTTTGGAGGATGCTTTGGATGAGTTATATTTTTGTGAGAAAGATACTCCAAAATAAAATCCATCACCACCACCGCATAAATCAAAGTGGAGCTGAGATGGAAAGAAATTTTTAAAAATCCCTTACATTTGTGAAATATCTATCAAGTAATTATTACTATACTTCTATATTTATGTTAGCTCATGTAACCAAGATAACCTGATGAGAATATCTTTTCAGATGAGGAAACCTGAACTCAGAGAGGTTAAAAAACTAGCCCAAGATCGGACAGCAGCTACATAGCTCATCCAATCTTTGCACACTGGTTCTTCTCGCTTCAAACCTGATGGTCTTTCCATTATTACATTCTGTACCTACATGTTCTCGTGAGATTAAAACTGTTTTCCTGTGTGAGAACAAGGGAACATGCATGACTTTCCTCATATCTATTCTCTCCACTGCCAGACAAGTCTCAGAATATAAAACATAGGACAAAAGAAGAGAACAAATATCAAGCCAGGTGTTTCCAATTCCTCTAACAATGTCTGGAGGCAACCCAGAGTTTCTTCCCAGAGTAATGTCTGTGTCAATTCCCCTCCTAGCATCTCCTGGAGGAGGCACAGCTTGGAGGCTGTCCTACAAAGCTTAGGTAAAATCTCACATTCTGTTACCACCATAACTCCAGGGAGGTAACAAGAGTTAGTCGTTAGTCTAGTTGGCCAGGAATAGCCTGCCTACCTCTGAGTGTAGTCAAGTGTCCACTATTTCCTTTTTTTATTCTCCAGTTTCTTTTTTAATCACTAGGATGTCAAGTGGGGGAGTACTACCCTCTATTTAGTCATTCAAGGTCCTTTATTATTAGTTATGTTTTTATATCTTATATCTCTAAATATTTTTGTCTGAGCATATTAGCTTCATAACCACTATCACATAAATCTTATACTTTTCCATCATCTTGCTTTTTCAAGGATTTTATGTCCACCTATCCAAATTCTATATGCCTTTTAACTCCAAGATAACATTCCAGCTAGCTTTGAGATTACACACTGCTCAGGCTATATTCAGTTCTACTTTTTTGATAATGCCTTCCTGGCATTTGGACATTATTATAATTTTTTTCTATATATTGATGGCATATTAATCAGGCCAGGTTGCCATAACAAAATACTATAGACTGGGTGGTTTAAACAACAAAAAATCATTTTTTCACAGTTCTGCAGGCTGGAGGTCTGAGATCAGGGTGACAGAATGGTCAGGTTCTGGTGAGAACAATCTTCCTGGTTTGCAGATGGCTACCTTTGTGCTGTATCCTGGAGACAGATAGAGAGATTCAAGGTTTTGGTATCTCTTATTTTTCTTATAAAAGAACTACTTTTATTCATCAGTTCGAGACTTTATCCTTATGACCTCACCTAACCCAAATCACCTCCTTAAAGGCCTTATCTCCAGTAGTCACATGAAGGGTTTATGGCTTCAACATATAAATGGGGGTACACAATTCAATTCACAGCAGATGGTCACTATTTCATGAATACCTGTCTGGTACATTGTGCGGGCAGAATTTCTTTGAACCCTTCTAAACAGTTAGTACACCAATCAACAGTCTGATTCAAGCTAAAAAGTAGCTTCAAAATATCACATTGTACAAGTATATGCTCATGATGGATGTCATTGGTGCTAATCCTAGTCCACATTCAATAAATATCTTCCAGTGTTTGACACGCTAATTCTTAAAGTAGACACATGGGTGTTTGTTCATTTCTATCTCTGCTCTGGCATTTTTACCATTTTAAGCTCATTGACAGGAGGACAGGAAGTGGCAGGAAGAATGTGCATGTATGTATGTGTTACACAATTATACATCCCTGCCTGAATGGTGTAACATAAATGCAAATAAACTGACTAACAAAAGGAGTCTGATTAATTACTACAAGGGTATAAAACTATAATGTAAATGCCTATTTTTTGAATTCTTTTCTAAGCAAAATACATAAAATGAATGCAAATTGTAATTCTGATAACCTCTATAATTTCAACCTAACCAAAAAGATGGGCACGGGGGAGGAAACTATGTCTCTAAAATCCCATAGGCTGCAAAGGAAATTATTCACTGAGGATAAGAGAAGAAAGCTGTCTTTCAAGAACAGCACCACAAAATATTATTCAGTCAAGTAAACCAGGCAAATATAAGACATGTAGCATTCAATACCAGCTCTTACTCATATTTAAAGAGCAACTAGGTCAAAGCGAAGATCTCTGACTCTAAGATAAAGGATTTCAATTTTTAGAAGTGTTCTGCAAAGAAATTAAAAAGGAAGATATTGTTATCAACTGAAATCCTGGCATCTTTGTTGGGCCCTAAAGACAGTCTCTAAATCTCCACTGTGTGTTGCAATAAAGGGGATTTTGATTCTATATGACCAGATCACCAGGTCTACCACCTCACCAGAAGCAATAGGATCAGGTCTGTGTGAGGAGAGGAGGGAACCCTTCTTTCTGTCTCTAAGGGAAATCTTTGAGAGATTTCTACTGTTAAAACAGGTGAAATGATTAACTCTCCATTTCAGACTTAATTTTATTTTTCCACCAAAGAAAAAGTCCTCACCAGGTGGAAGACACACTCCAGAAGTCCTCAAAAATATGACCTAAGAAAAAGAGACACATGAGCTATAAAAGAGCTGCTCAATCAAATGGATTCACAAATTTCCCAACTTCATAGGCAAATAGATTTACTTTTAAGATAAAATGAACCTCTACTCTAGGTTCTTTAGTGACTTGCAGGCTTCAACAAGACTTTCTAATTATAATTTTTTAAAGGAAATGTAAATGTACAATGATTTCTAACACGAAGAAGCAAACCTACGTAACCAGCACGGCCTTTCTGAGTACCTATGTACTCGGCCTAGGCACTGCATGACCACACCAAGAATAGCAGGAGGAAGCAGCTGTTACCCTCAGATTGCTTATTATACAGCTACAGGTGAAGATCTGAACTGGTCGAGGTGTAACGACTGCCACCTTGCAAAAGGAATGAGTATCTGGACCAACATGCTCTTAGAAGACAATGAGAAAAAGGAAATCATGACTTATGAGCCATAAAGGTATGAAGGAGTCCTTAATAATGGATAAGGAATAAGTCTGGCCTGGATGTCAGATTGTGGCTTGATCCTGCCTAGGAGCAGAGGGAGAACTTCTGGTTATGGAGCACAATACAAGGTCACTTTGTTCGACGTGAAGGATTAACCTGCCCTGGAAGATGAGTTTATGTTATATAGTTGAGGAGCAAAATCTATAGTTGCCAACTATTGCTAGTGTGAAGAACATTCTAATACTATGAGTAAAAATTCAAAATTCAATGCTATAATTGAGAGAGAAGGAGACTGTCATTATCAGTAAGTATTTAGAAGGAGGACAGGTTACTTATCTCACAATGGGGATGGTAAAATGAAGGGATTAAGAACAGATTCTGGAGTTAGATACGCCTTCAGTTTAACCTCAATCCTACTTCTTCTCCCCGTGAAATCCTTAAAGTTATTTAATTTTTCTAAACCTCAGTTTCCTAATATGTAACCTGAGACTAACAGTCACAGTTTTTTTTTTTTTTTTTTTTTTTTTTTTTTTTTTTTTTTTTTTTTTTTTTTTTTTTTTTTTTTTTTTTTTTTTTTTTTTTTTTTTTAGGGGGTAGGGTGAAAATGAATCTACAGAGGCAGGTCTGCTGTGAAGATCGTAAAGCTAATGCTTCAGGGTCCCTCATTTTCTCCATGACCCTGGGAGAAGCTCCCAAAATTTTGTATCTATAATGTTCCATCTACTTAATCAAAGCAGTCTCCCCAATATGTGTAAGTATAGGCCTTACAAAATGTGGAAATACCTCTATGTATATAAACTAACATATAAATTTACCCAAAAAGTAATAATTACATATTAAAATTACAATGTTTTTCTCTATATCACTTTACTATTTCCATCATCTCCTTAAGAAACCCAGAGTAATTCCTAGCAGTAGATGATCTAACTAAATTCTTCTGTCATCCCGGAAAATTATATAATCTCTTCTTTGTGAGATATCATATTAAATTACCCATTCTTTAGCATTTTCTTTTAAACAGATTGAGAATAAATTTAGAAATAAATGAATTATCAGGATATGTGAATTAAAAAAAAAGAACACACACACAAGCAAGAATTTTAATCACTGTCTTCCTAGATGTAAGAAGACATTGTAAGAGGACGCTATTGCTTAATCCATGCAAACAGTGGTCTAAGAGATGGAGAAAAGAGACTTCCTCAGTCATAGGTTAAAACCTATGAGAACTGAATAAAACTGAACTGAGAACTGAATAAAAGAGGAAGTACAATGTTAGGAAAAAGGTAAACAAGAATGGGTCTTGGGATACTGTTCAAATTGCTGGGTTGCGGTCTAGCAATCTGGGGTTTAACAAGCCCTCTGGGTGATTTTAATGGACACTAAAGTTTGATACCATCAAACTAAAGGAATGGTGCCCAATCAGGTTGACCTGTGCAGAGAAAAAGAGAATTTGGAGATGTGACTCCAAAGCAGAATGAAAACAAACTGAGAAAGAGGTAGGAGGCCAACATGAAGTGGTGCCACAAACCTAAGGGATCAATGACCAAACAAAGAGGTTGAGTTTAAACACATGTCAAGTGGACTAAAAGGTCAGAAGTTATGGAATGAAAAACTGTCCCTTTCTTTTAGCACTTCGGGGAACACTGTAGATCCCAAGAGGAAACATTTAATGAAGTGCTTAGTATATAAGCTAGACTCTGGTAGGATGATGAGCAATGACACGAAGACCATAAATGTCTAGATATTTAAACACATGGCTTAAAAATAAATAGGAAGATGATAATGAAAGGTTAAGTGCTGAGTCAAGGAAGAGGATTTTGTTTTTCCCACTTAAACTATTTAGAATTTAAATTAATTAATATACTGAGGGAAGAAACTGAGGAAAGAAGGGGTTTGGACTCCGGGAAAGAAGACTATTGTGGTTTAGAAAGAGGTAATGTGGAAGACACTTTAGGAAGTTTGTCCAATACACTGGAGGTTGAATGACTAAGATATATATAAAATAATTATATATCACACAAATATTCACATACACCCCATATGTATGTTGCTGTAAAAGTTTTCTTAGCTGATGGAGAAATAGTGGCCTTTCCTATCATGTAATTTTCATGACTGCTTTGTCCTCTCGTCCTTGCTTATAGCACCCACATAAGCTCTACTGATTTACCCATTTCCCAAAGAGTACACATGGAATGTGTGTGATATAGCAGATGCTGAGACGGGTGCTGGGATTAAAAGGCAAAAAAAGCGTAGTCCATGCCATCAACAAGGTCAAATCAAGATATGGATATATGTTTGTAGCTTCTATCTCTTCTATATCATGCAAAAATATCAAACTTAAATTTCATCTACTAATTTGAATAATTACATAGCACTATCTGAAGATTCTCTGAAATCACTTAAATGTCCAAACAAGATCATCTTCCCTACACATCCACATGCCAGGTAAAAATCCTCCAAATTAAATAATTTCTGGGATAACATACTAAGGAATAGAAGCCACATCACTTTCACAAGTAGTTTTCATTTCTGCTTTTCTCTTTCTCTCTCTTCCCCCCCTCTCTCTGCAGTGGCCCAAATCATTGGACTAGAACAGGCTGATGTGGGTGGGTGTAAATAACCAAGGTATAGGATTTATTTCTGGCTTCTTAAGCTTATGAAGTCTTGACTCCAGACGTGCTACCATGCAGGCAAAAGGTGAAACATTCCTCCAGCCGGTTGTGACTCCATTTCTTTATTCAAGTCCCCTTTCCACAGCCCCATCGGCCCCAGGTGCCATCCATCTTCAGCCAGAAAGACTGCTTTATTACCACATTCATCAATTTTTACTCTGGGCTCAAGTTAGAAGTGACTTGGAAAGACAAAACTGTTACCTTAGTAATTGAATATGAAAGTCTTATTAGGATCCACTCTCACTAATCTGATATGAAAGCCACTAATATGATATGACTTTAACACTGTATAAGCAACAATAAATTCTGATATGATATGAATATTAATACAATGCAATGGGATATTGCTAATATGTTAATGTGGTGAGATATTACTAACAAGATACAAGGATCTTGATTGAAAAAATTAATATTACCTCACCATAATTCTGAAACTACAGTTAACATGTTCCAAGATAGCTCTTGTCTAGATTTTGAGAATAAATCATTTGCTTTTTGAGTAACAGAATGAAAGTTAAGATTATTTTGATGTTCCAAGTTAAGAATTGTTTGTGATATGGTAAACAATTGCTGTTTGCACTGTGCTTATTCTAATTATTTGTATCTATGATTGAGTTACATAAATTATATAAAATTCAAGTTAGACAATAGGCACTTACCTATACTCTCAGAGGAAAAGATAAGAAAAAGTGGGAAGACATGAGCTCTGAGTACATACAACAACAAAACGGTATCCATCTCTTATTCATTCAAATATTTCCTGTGTATTATGCTTCCATTTTCATTCCTTTTGTAATGTCCACCCCCCCCAAAGTAATGCAGTTCTGGGCTTATATCTGTTATATGAGTCCCACTCCAAAAAAGCACTCAGGGGCAAGTCAGTGAACACATCATCATCACCATAAATCAGGATATATGACCTTCATTTTGCTCTAAGTTTTAAAAAGTTTTAGTAGTTTAATTCTGTTACTAACATGTCTCAGAACTCAAATGACAAGTGTCAGGACATCAGCAGCCAGTACAGATATCCAGAGAGTGGCCAAAATATCCATTATTCAGCTCAATCTTATGGGATTATGCAAAGTTGACAACAGATTTCACCTATAAAGTCTAGTAAATTAAGATACATATTAGCATATCAGATTATAAATACACAAGCATCAAGTAAAGGTTTTTGTTATGTGATGTCTAATACTCAAATTATGTAAAATCTTTCCAATCTAGGACTATATAAAATTTCACAATTTAGGGTAGCTGGACCAATTATTCCCACTTTTTTTTTTTAAAGAGTTTGTCAGAGAGAGAGAGTGCACCCACAAGCAAGGGGAACTGCACCAGAGGGAGAAGCAGGCTCCCTGATGAGCAAGGTGCCAAGTGTGGGACTTGATCCCAGGACTCTGAGATAATGACCTGAACAGAAAGCAGAGGATTAACCAACTGAGCCACCCAGGTGTCCCAATCATTCCCACCTCTAAATTAGTAAATTCTACCAGTATACTTTTGTAACAAGAAAAAATAACCATACATTCATATAAATGAACTCAGTGGAGGGCTGACAGTGAGGTGACTGGTACACATTAAGTATATTTGGAGGTTACTGATATTATTTAATAAAAGATGCATAATAGGGAAAGGAAGTCAGTTCTAAACACAAAGATGTGGTGGGTTGATAAAAAACTGGGCATTCTGGTTGGTTGTGACATTAGTTGTCGAAACAAGGTAGAAATAAAGTTGAATTCACATACACTTTTGTGAACTATTTGGCAAATCAAACACAAGTTTTCTCCATCTATCTCCATACCAAAAAATTTGGACCTCCAAAGTTAGGCTACAATAACAAATGCTTTCCTTTCATGCATGCATCATCTGGAGATTACATATATATATGTAAATATGTAATTACATATATATATGTAATATATATATTATATATAGTAACTACATAATGACAAAAAAATATTCACATTTCATTAGCAATAGAAAAAAGGGAAATAAATCTCTAACTTTTTTAACTGGGAAAAAGGATTGAGTAGTTAAAAAGACTAAGTCAATTGATTGTTTATCCATTATTAGCATGGTGCAATCAATTTCAGAGTATTTAGAACTGATTAGCAGTGATGGCAAATTCTACCATATCAACTCTTAACAACACATTATTTTCTAAAATAATTATCAAAAGTAAAATGTTAATATCATATTCAATCTGGACTACAGAATATATCTTCTTCAAAAGCTAACCATTTTTGTTAATGAATATAAATTATAAAAAAAAAAGAAAAAAGAGAAAGAAAGCTTCCATAGCAGAAAATGGAACATATCTCTTACTATTATCCTTAACATCAGTAACTAAATAGAACAAGAGATTCTGATATGAAGTTGTTCCCATTCTGAGGAAATACAGAAAACCAAAATCAAAACAAAACAGATGTCCTGAAAATTTTCGTGCATACACCTTAATCTGAACAGAGACAAATAAAGCACCATTATATATATTCTATTTTTAGTTTTAGACATTGTAGGTTGTATTTAATGATATCTTGCTATGGTTTTCATTGCAGATCCTTTATTGCTAATAAATTTGAACATCATTTTATATATTCACTTATCATTTTAATATTCTCTTTTGTAAGTTTGTAGGTATTTGAGTCCCCTGCCATTTTTCTGTGAGCTGTACTAATTTTATTTTCTTTACAGTTTTTGGAGATTATATATATAGCAATTTTTTTTCAGTTTTATGCACTTCCAGTATCTTTTCCCACAGTACAACTTCAATTGAACTCATTTAATGTTTCATAAATAGACATAATGTCAATCTATGCAAAAAAGTGAATCTTTTCATTTACATTTCTGATCTCTGAATCCTCTTATTTTTTACTCTGCCCAAGGTTACAAAGATACTCTTCTATATCCATATTGTGTTTTCCTTCAGTACTCAGATATCTTATAGCCATGACTGCTGTGTATGGGATGAGATAGCAGTCAAGCTTGTATTTTGTTTCTATGTAAATATCCAACTGACTCCATACCATTTACCAAAATGACTTTCCATTCTTCACTGCTCTGTAGTGCCACTTCTGTTATTAAATGAATGTATTAAATGAATCATACAGGGGTGCCTAGATGGCTCAGTCAGTTAAGCATCTAATTTCGGCTCAGGTCATGATCTCAGGGTCTTAGGATTGAGTCCCATGTCAGGTTCCCTGCTTAGCAGGGTCTGCTTGTCCCTCTCCCACTGCCCTTCCCCCCATTTATGCTCTCTCAAATAAATAAAATCTTTAAAAAATTAAATTTAAAAAATGAATGGTATACTTCCTAAACTCTCCTTTTTGTTTCCTTAGACTATGTGTTTATACTTGTACCAAATCATACTCTCCTAATTATTTTAAAATTACAGCAGCTAAACTTAAGCCCTCCCAAATCACCCTTCATTTTGAGAACTACCCTGGCACTTCCTGGCTGTTTGAATTTCCATATATATATTTTAGAACCAAATTC
Organism: Spilogale gracilis; assembly: GCA_004023965.1. NCBI lineage: Eukaryota > Metazoa > Chordata > Mammalia > Carnivora > Mephitidae > Spilogale > Spilogale gracilis. The sequence continues at coordinate 25,813 of PITA01005564.1, read as the reverse complement.
TCAATTTCTCTTAAAAATCTATGCTATTTTGGGCACCTGGGTGGTTCAGTGGGTTAAAGCCTCTGCCTTCAGCTCAGGTCATGATCTCAGGGTCCTGGGATGGAGGCCCACATCGGGCTCTCTGCTCAGCAGGGTGCCTGCTTCCTCCTCTCTCTCTACCTGCCTCTCTGCCTACTTGTGATCTCTCTCTCTGTCAAATAAATAAATAAAATCTTTTTAAAAAAATCTATGCTATTTTTATTGAGATTTTCTTGAGAGTTAAGACTAATTTGGGGGTAATTTGATATTTTCACAATATTTACAATTTATGGTATATAAATATGGGTGCTCTCTGTATTCATTTATGGTCTCTAATTTTTCTCACTAAAAAAACACATTTTTTTGAGTGGAAGTCTTGGATTTTTTTGTTAGGTTTATTTTTACACACTTATTATTTCTTAATGTTATTAAAACTGGTATGCTTTTACTATTAATTTGATTATCTATGTGTTGCTCAGTATGTAGAAATACAATTATATTTTGTATATTAGCCTTGTATCCAGCAACCTTGCCAAATTCATTTCTCATTCCAATAGATGAGCTTATACAATAATATTGCTCAACTTCAGTAATTATAATGGAAATGCAAATCAAAACCACAATTAGATATCACTTCCAGTAGGAAGGCTCCCCAAACAGTTAAAAATATAACTATTATATGATCCAACAATCCCATTTCTGGATATATAGCCAAAAGAAATGAACTGAAGAGATATCTGTTTTCTTATATTCACTGCAATACTACTGCTGCATTAATGTTCATACATTACTCACATATGGAAAAAAACTAAATGTCCATCAACAGGTTAACAAGTGAAGAAGATGTGTGTGGGAGAAAAAAACTAAATGTCCATCAACAGGTTAACAAGTGAAGAAGATGTATGTATATATACACACACACACACACACACACACATACATACACATATGTATAAACAGACAGAAAATGAAGTATTACTCAGCCATGAGAAAGAGGAAATACTGTCACGTGCAACAACATGGAAAAATCTCAAGGGTACTGCACTAAGTGAAACAAGTCAGAGAAAGACAAATACTGTATGGTATCACTATAAATATACATATAATTTTTAAAAAGCCAATTCATAGAATTACTAGAGGCTGGGAGTTGGGGGAAATGGGGAGGTGCTAATCAAAGAGCACAAGCTTTCAGTTACAATATAAGTATGTTTTGGGAAGCTAACACACAACATGATCATTATACCTAATACTTTATAGTTAACAATATGTATTATATACTTAAAAGTTGCTAAGAAAGTAGATCTTAAATGTTCTCACCACAAAAAAGAAATGGTAGAGGCACCTGGGTACCTCAGTTGATTAAGTGTCCAACTCTTGATTTTGGGTCAGGTCATGATCTCAGGGTCCTAAGTGAAGTTCTATTTCAGACTCCACTCTGCAGAGTCTGCTTTTCTTCCTCTCCCTCTCTCCCTTCCCCCTGCTCATGTGCTCTCTCTCTCTCTAAAATAAATAAATGCATCTTTTTTTTTTTTTTTAAGATTGCATTTATTTATCAGACAGAGAGATAGAGAGAGATCACAGAAAGGCAGAGTGGCAGGTAGAGGGAGAGGGAGAAGCAGGCTCTCCACTAGGCAGGAAGCCCAATGCAGGGCTCAATCCCAGGACTTTGGGATCATGACCCGAGCCAAAGGCAGCCACCTAAATGACTGAGGCATCTAGGTGCCCCAATAAATACATCTTTAAAAAAAAAAGAAATGGTAATTTATGTGATGTGATGAAGGTGCTAGCTAAGTCTATGGTGGTAATCATTTCGCCATATATTAAGTGTAGCAAACCAAAACACTATACACTTTAAACTTAATGCTATATGTCAGTTATATCTCAATAAAGCTGGGAGGGGGAGAAAAATCTTAAAAATATACACATTTGACCATAAAACTGCCCTTTATCACTGATTTAACTGTATCTTGCAAATTCTGATACAAAACATTTTATTATCATTCAGCTTAATATGTTTTTCTGGTATTTATTCTTAGTAACTCATTGATTTTGTGGACACTTCAATGTATATACCTTATTTTCTCAATATATCTAATTACCTCTTTGATGCTGATTTCCAACTTAATTTTATTATGACATATAACACTCTATATGATTTCAGCCCCTTAGATTTTTTTTAATTTTTTTAAAGATTTTATTTATTTATTTGACAGAGAGAGAGAGATCACAAGTAGGCAGAGAGACAATCAGAGAGAGAGAGAGGAGGAAGCAGGCTCCCCGCTGAGCAGAAAGCCCGACGCGGGCCTCGATCCCAGGACCCTGAGATCATGACCTGAACTGAAGGCAAAGGCTTTAACCCACTGAGCCACCCAGGCGGCCTTTGGCCCCTTAGATTTTGTCGAGATTTGGTTTATGAATAATTAAATATATTCATATTTTACCAGGAATTCTATCCATGATGAGTTATATTTTGATCTTGTAGTCCCCCATGAGTGTCAAAAGCACTTCTCAAACTCTCTGCTGCTTCTCCTAAAATTGGCAAGCATTTTCTCTAGTGGAAAATAGTGATCCGGATATCTGGGTAATTTTCTTTCTTTGCCTCTTGTCTAGTGATACTCCTCTACCTTGTAATTTAAATATATCATAAAATACAAAATCTATATAAATACATATTTAAATGACAAGATAGTAAAGAATCTCCCTCTACATATAATATAAATATATGTAAGATACATATGTAAAATTTCTAGATTTTTATTTTTTTCTAAATATAAGTAATGGCCCATATTACCTAGCCTAATGATAATGGTTCCTTTATAGTTCTTAATACTCTTATTTGTATACTTTCTCTTCAACCTTATATGAAACTTTCTTGAAAAGTTACTCAAGAAGACTTTCCATATTATTAATCTTCTTGTCTGATGTGCCCATAATTTATATCATGATGTCAACTGAGTATTTAATTTTTATTGTTTTGTTTTTTTATCAATTACATTTTTTTCATACAAACTCTCTAATTAGTTCTATTTTCTTCAACACATTTTTTAGATTAAATATTATCCCCAATCCCTGCCAGAATATTGTGTCTAGTATTCACTGACTTTTTCCACTGGCTATAATCTATTTCATCTGTGGCTATCTGTTTGCATTATTTCATGAATTACAGCGAGCCTTGATTTTGTCACCACTTTTGTAGTTAAGATACCTTGGCACATCTATTTGCTTACATCGTTGGATCAGGCTGCCCTCTTGGGGAAATGGTTCAGAGGTCCCCCTTGCCTTCCACTGTATAATGTATTCAGAAAGAGTCAGAAAGGGAAAGAACAGATTAAACTCAATATTTTCATGGTTTGGGTGTCCATTAATTTCCCACTAAACATCACCAGGACCTAGACAGCTGCTCTATCATCAGAGATCCTGGACTGAATACTGTCTCCAGCAGACAATCAGTCCAGTCACAGCCCTTAGGGTAGTAGGAGTGATCAGTGACCAACATGTCTGACTACTGTCACTCTGGCACCTACATTCATCACGCTGTTTGCTGCTTTGGTTCCTCTCTTGCTCCAAGCTCCATCACTCAGGTCACTTCATATCTCCAATCTAGGTGCTTCCCCTGCTGGCCAAGGGCTGGGGCTTACCCTTTAGTCCTATCCTCTGCTTTTTTCCATTCAAAGACCCTACATGGTTTCTACTCCTCTAAGATTACTATACCAATTCTAGTGTGTTTTAGATTTATTTTCCCTTTTATTAATCTTTTCTACTATTTTTATAAATGTGCCATAAGGAAAAGACTCTTCAGGATAGACACAGCATGTTATCTTAAAATGAAAATGTTCTCCCAGACAAGAATGATTTAAAGAGGTGAAAACAATAAGGGTGCTTCAGAGTAGACCAGAATGCACATGGAGCATAGCCCTGGACAGCCACTACAATGGGAGACACTGAAAAACAAGGTTCAATAGACAGAATCAAAGCACCAGGGTAATGGAGAGAAAATCCTGAAAGGAAGTGCAGAGTGGAAAAGATAGCAAACTTACACTAGCAGGAAATCCTGACCAGAGCAGACTTGACCAAACCTGTTTTATTCCTGAAGGTGCGAAACAGGTTAACATGACAACATGGCAAAGACCTTAAGTTTTTTGTTTTTTTTTTCCCTTTTAACAGAGCTTTCATTTCATCTATCGATGATATCTCAGCTTGGGAATACTGAGATTGATAAAATTTGGTTATACATTAGCAGAAGGACTGGTCAGGGAAAATTAGATAGCTCACCAAAAGTTTAACTGCTTAATCTAAAGAGACACAGCAATTCTCAAAGCATTTCCTCACCCACATCCCTGTCAGCCATGACTATACACTCCCATGAAGTCACACACGTTAAAGTTTCATTGCCCCAGTTAGCAATTAAGTAGTGAGTTGTGAATTTTTACCACATGGAAGGCAGTAAGTTAGGCATTTTTGAGTATAAAAAGTAAACAAAGGGATCACCTGGGTGGCTCAGTTGTTAAGCGCCTGCCTTTGGCTCAGGTCATGATCCTGGAGTTCTGGGATCCAGCCCCACATCACGCTCCCTGCTCTCCAGGAAGCCCCTGCTTCTCCCTCTCTCACTCCCCCTGCTTGTGTTCTCTCTTTAGCTGTGTTTCTCTCTGTCAAGTAAATAAATAAAATCTTTAAAAGAAAAAAAAATAAACAAAATGTAGTTTGCAACAAGCAAACAAAAACAAAAGGAAGTTTACAACCTTGCAGGAGAGATAAAAAGTTATGCAATTGTAATATAGAATAATAGTGGTAATTCTGATAAAAATGAGAAAGAATTTACACTACTATCATTCAGAAGACAGAGGATTCTATCTAAAATATCAGTTTTAGAAGTGAAACAGCATAAGGACAAATACCTTAAATAGAGGCAAAATACAACAAAAACATTGGATGTCTTTAGGGCACCACAGTTTGTTTGCTCAAACACAAAATTCTTTAAACAGCACAGTGTACTAGATTTTAATGTAGTTCAAGGTCATTTCTTGGAGATTTTTAAATACCAGGCTGAATACTGCTAGCCCATTCCCTGCTCAGTTTTAAGTCTAGATTTTGGGATACTTTTAGTGAGGACAGTGAATATGTGCAACAAACACTGATCATACACCCACACTTCCATTCTAGTCCTGCCCATGCAAAGTGAGGGGTTAAGGTTAGCATCAACCTATTAATGCATTAATTCTGCATACTAGATATCTGGATTTTTTATTTTTACTCTGTTGTGGAAAGGTCAGTGAGAAGATGGAGGCAGAAGATGCCCTCTCAATACTTATAATGGAGAGGAAGTTCTTGTGTGTGGGTTGTTCTAAGAATGAAATCATAGGAGGAAAATAATTGCCTCTTCAGCAGTAAGTTCTGGTGCTATAGAGCAGGCAAGGACTTGGATCGTTAGATCAGAAGAGAACACAGTAGCTTGTGGAGGTAGCATAGTAGAAATTATTATTTTTATTTTTAGATCATAGGTGAGAATTAAGTAGGTACATAAATTAAGAAAAAAAATGACACAAAGAGCTAAGCAAATAGAATCAAAAGAGAGAATTTAATGAGGCAAGATTCCGTGTTTGGCCAACAGTGTACAAATCATCATGGTCACGGTAATGGTTGGAGCTCTTGTACACTTCCCCAGCAATCCCCACTAACCCTGGCACAATGGGCACTTTGCAAAATCTTTAAGTATGCCCAGGGATCCATCTTTTCTGTGAGAACCATCACCTAGCAGGAAATGTGTTTACTCTTATGTTTACCAGACTTTTCACATGCTTCTGCAAAACTGATCCAAGGACACGGTCTGGGAACCAATATTAATTTTACCAGAAACCATAATTTACATTGTAAAATAACTCAAATAACTCAAATCTGAAGCAGAACACTTCTCAACTTCTATTTGTCTTTGAAAGCATTTTTAAATTAAGCCTAATTAATCATGTAAACCTAGAATTCTTTTTAAATTATAACAAAATAAGTTTATTTTTTAATATGAATAAGATGAGAAACATAATCATAGTCATGAAGACTTAAATTTAGAGCAGTAGAAACCTTAGGTATGTTGTATTAAGTTTCTAATTCAACTCTTAAAAACAGATGAGGAAATTGAGATCAGGAAAATAGCAGGATTTTAGTCAGTGTGTTTATTTGCTTAGTCCCAAGTTCTGTAAAATAAGTTTTTTCTTTGCATACAGGAGGAAATAAGAAGAAAGTAGAAGAAGAAAAAAAATTGACCCAGATGACTATTTCAGTACTTCTGATTATTATTTCCATGTAGTCTATAAATGTAACATAATTAGCATTATCTTCTAGAGAGATGATCCATTTCAATAGTACACAGTTGTATAGAAAACTTGATTACTGCTTAACATGCAAATAAAATAAAATGTTATCAAATATCAAGCATTTATAGCTTTGTAAGAACCATGAAAGAGTACAGTAGAAAGAACCTTCTGGGTAACAGGCAAGCCCAAAGTATAGCCTCTATACAAAATAAATTATTATTTCAAACTAAATTAAGAACTTCGTACATCTTATCTTCCCCATAACTATGTGAAGTAGATGCTACTAGTATCCTCAATTAACACATGAGGAAACTAAGGCCCTAGATGAGGCAATGTGCAAAGTCATGGATCTAGCATGTGATAGAACTGGAATTTCTGGAATTTGGGGGCAGATTCTTAGACCCCGGAGCCTGTATTTTAAACTCTGTACCACATAGCCTCCAAAAGTTGGCTTAACACGTGGAGGGAAAATGTTAGCCAATGGCCATTTGGTGCTAAGAACACAGGAATTCTAAAGCTCGATGATAAGATCAAGAAAGGAGTACTAGAATCTGAAAGAAAAGTTTCCTTAATAAAATCCCCCACATGTCTCTATCACCCACCAACCACAGTCATGGAAAGCTTATTTATAGAGCAGGATGCATTGAGTTCAGTTAGCTCAACACTTAATCTTTATATTTTCAGTCTGATAACAGATGATTCAGGCAAACCAGGGCAGTTCTTATTAAGAGTTAGTACGCTACACAGTAAGTATGCTGTGCCCCCTTCAAATTCACGTGTTGAAGCCCTAACTCCAGTGTGATGGTACTGGGAGGGTCCTTTGGGAGATAATTGGGTTTCAGTAAGGTTGTGAGAGTGGAGCCCCCAAGATGAGGTTAATAATATTTTAAAAAGAGATACTATAAGTTCTTCTCTATATTATGTGAGGATATAGTAGAAGGTGGTCATCTGCAAGTCAGAAAGAAGGCCCTTATCAAGAGCCAAATCTGCAATCACTTTGATCTTGGACTTCCCAGCCTCCAGAACTATGAGAATTAAATGTATGTTGCTTAAGTCATCTAGTTTATGGCATTTTGTTATAGCAGTCAAGCTTACTAAGACAGTGGTCTAATTTCGAGGAAGTCAAATGAAATTACTGTATTTGAGGACTTACTGTTAAGCCATCAGCAAGTAGTTTAAGCTCTTCATTTATAAAATATGAACACTTATCTCTACCACAATAGGTTTTATAAAGATTAAATGAGATAAATTTTTTGAAAAAGGGGCACCTGGGTGGCTCAGTTAGTTAAGCGACTGCCTTTGGCTCAGGTCATGATCCCGGAGACTGGGGATTGAGTCCCACATCGAGCTCCCTGCTCGGCAGGAAGCCTGATTCTCCCTCTCTCCCTACCCCTGCTTGTGTTCCCTCTCTGGCTGTGTTTCTCCCTGTCAAATAAATAAAATCTCTAAAAAAAATTTTTTTTGAAAAAAACACACAACATATAGTCTGTCTGAGGCTGTACCCTGAGAACTTGTTTAATTTTTTATTCTGACAGTATTTTTATTTGTTTGTTTGTTTTTATGTGAAACTCATATTCCACTCTTGGATACATGGAAAGGGCAAAGGGACTTCCAACCGTTGAAATCTGAGGAGAATATGGAAAAGAGTGATGAGTTGGTTTGGCATCTTCAAGGCACAGCCTTGCAAAGTCATTTGGCAGGAGAAACTGCAAGTTTTATACTTAGAGAAGCCAAGAAGAAAATAGACATGGAAGTGAAGGAGTCATTGTTACATGTGACCATATGAGAGGAAGATGAAAGCGAGATCACAGGAAATGTAGCAGGCAGTAGTTTGTTAAATATGAAAAGTAACTAATTTTAGTTAGAAACTTTCTTTGGCCGCAATTATATTCATCCGAAACTGGTTGTTGATTCAAAGTCAAACGTCTGTAGTGTTAAAATTATTCATGATCTGAAAAAAAAAAAAATCCAAGTCTCTTGCCTATATAAATATGTATGGAGGGAATGTAGGCTGTTTGTATGCACAATAGGATGGCAATGACTAAAACTTCTCTCCTTGATATCTCCCATAACCACCCACTGCTAAGTTATTTTGTAATAGTATGATAGATGAAAATGTATCAAAGCTAAAATATCAATTTTCTCTGCCGGAGATGTTGTTTTAGATAGTAAGGTGTGGGAAGGGTATAAGTTATAAAGGTTAGTGTCATATACCCTTTGCACAGGACTTCTTCACCTCTTCTAGAAAGAGCTCAAAATAATGAAGAGCAGTGGGTACTGAGGGATCTGAAAGTAGGAGTATGACTCTACTGAAAAGTAAGTTGGAAAAAACACTAAAGAACATAGCTTCATACACTTGAAAAAATGTCACATGTAATATTTAACCTGATTTTTCACCACACAGTATGATGAGAACTCCAAAAAAAGAATACAAGACAGATATTCTGTCAGAAAAACACATTTCTAACAATTTTTAAAGACAGAGCAGATGTTATGTGAAGGGTGAGTCCCCTGTTAGTCCCCTGCATGTTAGCCATTCAAATGACTTCCAGGTATGATCTCTTGAAATAGAAGCTCTGGAGTGATCTTTGCTTCAGGTAAGTAAGACCATGGTCCACCACTCTGTAATGTAATTCTCTGAAGAACTCCAATGTGTCCATGCTCACTGGTCATTCTAAGGACCATTCTTCAGGATGAGGAAAACAGAAGTATAAACTCTGTCACTGCTGAACTGTTCATTGTAGAACATGTAAAAAAAAAATGAATTTCAAGGTCTAAGCTAAAATTTCCCTTCTTAATTTTAATGGGGGAAAAAAAAAAAGCAAGCCTAGCTATTCATTTCTGCTTCTCCACTCTCCGAAGGTAATCACTATTCTGAAGTTAATATTTACTCTCTTTTTCATCATGCATGTTTTATAGTTTTCCTTCATATGTATATTTATATAAACAATATATAGTATTAATATATTTGGCTTAAAATATATGTAAATTTTCAACTTATTTTACTTAATATTTTGTTTTTCAGGTCTATTCATATTGATACAAGTTGATCTAGATCACTCGCATACTGCTTCATTATAAAAGTAATATTAGAAGGAAAAAAAAGAATGATAGATATTTTTCCCTTACCAAATAAACAAAGCACTCTCCCATATTTTTTTTCATTATTATATACTGTTACAGTAAATCTATTTGTATGAATCTTCTTGAACACCATCTCAAATAAATATTTTCTAAGGTAAGAAACCACAAAGTTGAATGTATATATCATCAAGTATAGGCAATTTTTACTTTTCTGCATTCGATCCAATTACTCTCCAAAATGGTGGTACCAAATTATACTGCCATTTGCAATTTAAAATAATTTATAGTCCTAAGATTTTTCTCCAAACATAGTTATCACATTTACCTACTTCTGCTTATCCGGTATGTAAGAAATTCTAAATTTCCTTTGATTTGAATCTCCTTTATTACTAGTGAAGATGAGTGAAGATTTCTATTCTTTGCAGATAGTTTTTTTCTTGTTGTTGTTTTTGTTGCTTTTAAGATTTTATTTATTTATCTGAGAAAGAGAGAGAGAGAGAAAGCACAAGCAGGAAGAAGGGCAAAGGGAGAGGGAGAAGTAGGCTCCCCCCTGAGCAAGGAGCCTGAAGCAAAGCTAGATCCCAGCGCCCTGGGATCATGACCTGAGCCAAAAGCAGACGCTTAACAAACTGAACCACCCAAGCACCCCTGCAGATAGTTGTTTTCTACAAATTTCCTATTTAAATCCTTTACTCACTTAAAAAACACCTTTCTTAGGGGTTTTGGAATACTTTCTTGTATTCTGGGAACTAGTATCATATTAATTAATTGGACAGTCGTGGGAATATTTTGTTCCATAATAGAAATGAAAACGTCAATCTGCTCATTTGCAATGTAAGATTTTTTACTTTTATACAAAATATTACCAAACATAGATTGCATTATATAAATAAAAAGATGTTGTCCTTTAAAGTTTTCTCTTAAAAATACTTCTTTTCATGTTTTTGTATTTTAATCCATCAGAATGGGATTAAATTTTTCAATTAGGAAAGTCAGTTTTTACATCACAATTATTAAATCATTTCCCTACTGATTGACATTTCCCTACTGACTTGTAATGCCTCCTTTGTCACATTATGAGTTCCTATTCTATATGTGGCTATGCTTTGGCACTTTTTATTATGTTCTACTATCTAATTATCTACCAAACTCTCTTAGTAACTATTGCTTGCCCTAAGTCTGTGGATTAAGCCCCCAATATTATTTTTATTCTTTCAAAATAATCTTGCCTATATTTTGTCCTTTCCTTTTTTCAAGTAAACTCTACGATCAGCTTGTCAGATTCCACTGAAAGAATGTTTTGGACTTTTCATGGAAATTTTGTGCTACTAATGGATTAATTTACAGGAGAATCTCCATCTTTATAACATTAAAATTTTTCATTTATGAAAATGGCATAGCTCTCTGGTGATTTTAGTACTGGCATATCTCTCTGATGATTTTAGTACTATGTGATGTTCTTCAATAACTTTTCCAAATTGTTTTTATAAATTTACTAAACATATATCTTACTGGATTTATTTATAGGTACTTCATAGAATCAATTACAGATTATTATCTTTTTAGAAATTAAAGTACTAATCATCACTGGTCCACAGAAAAATCACCAATTTTTCTTATATTAATATCTTAGTTTCAATAATTATGCTGAAATCTATTTGTTATTACAGATTACTTAAATATTCTTATCTGTTGAATTTTCTATGCTAATAATTATAGTATCTTCAAATAATAAATACACTGTTTCATCTTCAAACTACTTATAAAACTTTTATTTGACAAATAACTCTCTTTTTGTACTAGCCAGGTCTTCCAGTTAAAATTAATAGAAGCACTGTATACCTCATTTATTTACATCAACTCAAAAACTGCTTGATATAAGTCATCTATATATTTCCTTTATTTTCAGTCTGATGACCTACACATTTCTCAGAGAATTATGCTCAAAATCTCCAACTTTAATTTTGGATTTGTCTGTTTTCCCTTATATTTCTGTCAATTTTTGAATAATATATTTTGAGGCTATGTTGTTCAGGACTGTATTCCTTATGACTTGAACATTTTAGAAGCATATATAATGAATTTCTTTAACCTACAAATGCTTTGTTTTTGTTTTTGTTTTTCCTTATAAAGTGTTTTGGCTGATATTAAGGAAATTACACCAGATTATTTTTGGTTAGTATTTACCAATACATATCTTTTAGATTGCTTTACTTTGAAATTTTATCTTGCTTATTTATGTTTTATATTTCATTCATATAAATAATATGAAAAAAAAGTCGTCCTTGGGTTGTAGGAGGCAGGTCCTAGTTTTAAATAAGAAAATTTCAATTCTTATTCCCTAAAGCCCTTGACATTGTCTCCTCTTTCTATAGGTAGATTAAAATCTAAGACCTGAGCTTTTCCTGGCCCTGTTATTACTACTGCTTTTTCTCTGTTTTAGGAGAGTACATCTCTTTCTTTCTTAAAACTCAGCCATGTATTAAGTATCTGTTGGTCATGTTTCACTTTATTTCATTTCACATTCTTGTAGTGGGAGGACATCAGCACTATTTTAGTTCACTATCTTTCTAGAAACTGGGACCACTCCAGAGTGGTTCCATTTTAAAAATACCACAATCTCCCAAATTATACTGACCATCTCTAGTTAGATGTACTGGCTAAAAATTATTCATTGGGTTAAAAATAAACAATTAAAAGCCTGAGATTATTTTTATCTTATAGCACTTTTATATTTTAAGGCTCTTTTCTTGCACACAGTCTACTTGACCCAGGGAGGCAAAATATCTATGATCTGTGTGGGTTTTTCTGAAGATTTTATGTTCATTTATTTGTGAGAGAGAAAGTATGATAAAGAGAGCACAAGCAGGTGGTGGGGCAGAGGTAGAGGGAAAAGCTGACTCTGTACTTAGTGGGGTGCCTGCCGATGTGGGGCTTGATCCTAGGACTCCAGGACCATGACCTGAGCTAAAGGCAGACACTTAAGTAAATGAGTCACACAGGTGTCCCTATGTCTCTTTATTTTATGGAAAAAAAAAACATGGAAATTTACAGAGGTAAAGTGCTAAGATTCAGAAGAGAAACCCCAGTTACTCATTTCTTAGTCAGAGATATCACTACAGAACACCGCTAGCATACTACACTTCATTGGCCCTGAGACTGAGCCAAAAATCTGTCTCTACAGACAGTATAGACAGTCTGTACCAACTCTGGAGGCCATGATGCAATGGTAGGTTGGCTTGAAGGTTGAAAACAACATCTCAATCCAGTGAGATACCCCTCCAACTTTGCAGAAATGTCTTTTGAATACTTGCATTCACAGTGCACTTATTTAAGGCTTAATACTTATTGAACTTTACTGAATTATGTTGGAACGGTGCGTGATCCGCCCCTCCTGCCATGCCCAAGCCACCAGAAACTTTGGTAGAGGTACCCTTTAATGTGAATAAAAGTCCCTCTGGGCTTACTCTGCCAAGAATCCGGAAAGCCACGTACCTTGTGGGCAGGGGCAATTATTTGTGTCCCTGGGACGGGTGCTTAGGGCAAGCGCTTATCCAAGACACATTGTTCCATTTAATCCTCCTCCTGGTAATCATATCTCTGTATCTCTTATCTGTATTCCTTGATCCCTCTGCCTCAATGGTCTCAGCTTCTGGGAGTTTAAGCAATCACACTGTACCCTGCAGTAACAATACTAATCCTGTCTCTAGGGCGGGTGCAAAAGCAGTTAAAGATTTAACTGCACCACCCAACTTCCTCACTTTGGAATAATAAAAGACTGGAACCCTTAACAGTCAAGAGAGACAAAGGCAGAGACAGAAGCAGAGAAAAAGGCAAAAACAGAGGCAAAGGAAAAGGCAGAGACAAAGGCAGAGAAAAAGGCAGAGAGCCTGCAAAGCTAGAACCAGAGAAACAGAGAGCAAGAGAGACAGAAACAGAGAAAGAGGAAAGCCAGAGAGACAGAAGCAGAGCCAGAGGGCCTGCGAAGCGAGAGAGGCCAGAGAGCCAGAGAGCCCAGAGGCCAGAGCCCAGAGCCCAGAGCCCAGAGAGCCAGAGCCAGAGAGCCAGAGCCAGAGCTAGAGAGCCAGAGCCTGAGCCTGCTTCATATGTCTCTCCTGACTGACCTCAGGTCTGTCAGCTTGCATCAGATCTCCGTGTCCGTGTCATTAGTGCACCTGCCAGACATCCCGTGGTTCGGGACCCACATCTCTGCTGAGGCTGGTCCCGGCAGAACTGATTTTATTTTATTGTCAGATATTTGGGAGAGTCTCAACTAAAATGTAGTTGTAGAACATATACAAATAAAATTAAAATTAACCTTGTTTTAACTCATTCAAACCCAATAGTGTACCTCATTCTAGTCATTAACCAGTCTTAGAAACTTGTAGTATGAAAAATAAAATTAATATTTATCATTGGTAACATGCTTTTAATTTCTTCTAAGACTTTAGTTTGAATTATTTCATGGTATCATACTAATATCCTTGTCTAACAGGAAAGGGAATCATTCAGTAAAGTCATTCCACCATAATCTGTTCAGGTTCCTGGGCTAAATATTGAGGGATATATATAAAGATGAATAAGCAGGATTTCTGTCTTCCAGACTCTTAAAATCCATCAACATAAGTTGTATTACAGATATAATATATGTAAACATATTATCACTTAAGTTTTCAGTTAAAAATTCGCTTGAGGACAAAGATAAAATATCACAAATGTCTAATGAAAAGAAAAAGTAATGCTATTCAGGTGAAAATGAGGTTTATATAACAGCCTATAATTCAACCACTGTTCTCTTCCCTTAAGTGATGAGTAAGTTGGTGATGCCCTCATATTAAATGGGTTACCCAAGGATATAGAATACATTAATGATGGCTGATACAAAATCTAAAGTCTTCTAACTCCTAGAATAATACGTCTACTAATATTCTTATTAATATACTAGAAAAGAATAAAATATATAAATATTTAAAGAATTTACTCATTTAACAAAATATGGCTTAATCATTATATTTCTGAGTTCTCCACACAGGCATGAGAATCAGCTTAAAATGCCTTTGGCTACAAAACAGGAATATAGTCCCCACATATATATCATTGAAATCACAGTGTAATTAAATGAGCGTAACAACCAGTATCCATCTTAATTGTAATGTGAAGATGCTGAGGTATGTGGACTCAATGGCAGAAATGTGGCTGAGATTTTTCATTGTGTGCAGGAGCCACATGCACCAGCTCTTGAGCCTGGCCTGCACATAACATTTCACAATTCCATATTCAATTGTGTCATATTGAAATTAGCCATGGTTGGAGTATTTACACCATGGAAATCATTTAAAGCTATAAATCCAAGATTTTTTTTTAATTTACTTTTTATAGTACTGCTTGCTAAGCATTTACCAACACAGGACTAGGCTTTCTAGCCCTTTAATCAGGGGAAAAAAAAAAAAAAAAGATCAGATCAAGTTACCATTTAAGAGCAGTAAAATTATAGTCTGAAGATATACTTTCCCAGACTGTGCTACCATAGATAGACCAAATCACCGGCATAATCAAAAGCAGCAAAGAAACACCATCAGAGGTTTTCCCATACCCAGCCAGGGCGAAATTGTAATTAGTAAAAAATGCTAGGCAAGAGATTGTGTGACCAGAACTATTCAATCAGAAAGTGCTGATTGAACATATATAAGCACAATCAAAGCCTTTATTTAAATAGGGGTTACAGTCCTAATAAAACACAAAGGGAAGTAGGGGCATAGGCCTCCTCGACAGGTAATGAAAGAAAAAATTAAACTCATCCAATTACATCTGGGGAAAAATCCATTACCTATAACAGAGAGAGGACTGCCCCAGGAAAATTCAGATGCAAAACTAATAATGAAGGCACACTGTCCTTTCAACAGATTCTAAATGAGCTCTAATTTTCTTATATCCACCATTCCCAAACTATATAAATTTCAACTAAGCAGAAAAAAGTGACATGCTAGCACAATTGTTATTCCAAACAGGCCCAGCTGCTTGCTCACCTTAATTAGACCTAATCCCAAAAGGGAGCCAATCTTTCCTTATTTTCTTCTATGAGCTCACCTGATTTCCCTCAACTTTTCTTTTCTAATAGATTTTGCTGTAACCTTTCAACAACTGTCGTTTTAGATACTCTCCCAGGGATCATAATCGGGCTGGTTCCTTTGCCACACAGAACTTGAGCCCGTGAGACACAGAGAAGGAAAAAACTGGGGTGCTGAAAGACAGTGTGTCAGTAAGGAAAAGCTGAACTCAGTCACCTTTCATTGAATCCAATGTGTTTGTGTATATGAATGTGTGTATATATGTTGATATTTAAAATTCTAGAATGACAGAGCCTAGAGAAGCATCAACATCATCTTGTCATGCCCTCTACTGAATGGCTTTTGAAATGGCTTTAAAATAAAATAATAAAAAATAAATCTTAAAGGCACAATCTTCTCAGAGAGCGAAGGTGGTCCCACATATAGCAAAAGTAGTTGCCCCTTCTAAAAGTGTACACTATGTAGCAGTTCTGCTGCGGTCAGCACTGTCCACTTCTACTGGGCATTAAACTCCATGAGAGCTTGTCCTCATCCCTAATGTGATCATTCCAAATGAGGAAACATTCCTCAAATATTTGTAAAAATGATTTAGCCTCAAATCGCAGAAACAAAGTCACACTGGATGTTAGATCCCGAAGAGATGTGAGATACATCGAAGAGAGGAATTTTTTCCAAGGTTTCTAGGAAATAAATCAACTCAGTAAATACTGAATAACAGCGTATTTCAGATGGTGTGTTTGGGGCCATGAGCTCTATATGAAGCACAAAATGAAACAGTTTTCTCAAAACAGCAAAAATTCTGAGAGAAAGGTGAGACTAAATTTAGACACACAAAATATGAATTAAATAATGTGCTGTCCACTGGTTAGCGTGCAGTGGTAAAGTACAGAAGTAAAGGGGTTCAGAAAAAGAGGAGATGCTGGGGAGCTGCAAAGACTACAGATTTCCTCATAGAGAAGATAAAATTTAATCAGAATTCCAAGAGATGAGTAATATTTGGGAAACATTTAGGAAGATAAACAGGCAAGGCATTATATGGTAACTAACTTGATAAAAACTAAAAGCATAAAAAACAAAAACAAAAACAAAAACAAAAAAACCTGAAAGTGTATGTCAGCACTGTTCCAGAAGAGTGAAAGAACTAACAAAGCTTTTTCTGACCATCCAGTCTGCACCGATCCCTCGGTGCTAATAGTATTATTGCTCATCTGATTTATATTCCTATATTGCCATTCAAATCTTGAATCTATATTCAACATTTCATGCATATATATCATGTCTTACCAAATAGCAGCGAACTCCTGAGGGCAAGAGTGGCATATAATCTTTATGTTCCCCACGAATGCATTATGCATTCTCCATATCCCCCAATGCCTTAAATAAGCAGAAGTATAAACATAAACTGCACTGATTAAAGGACAAACACAAGAAGATAAAGGAAAGAAAGGGAGATAAAGGAAGAAAACAGATAGGAAGGAAGAAAAAAATGTAGTAGTCCAGTGAATGACATGAAATTGGAACATATGGTCCAGAAAGAGGAAAGCTTGCTTTCTTCATCCATAAGTGCTTTCACCTGCCCTCCTCAAATAGTTTGGCAATAACTTTATCTATCACCCAGTATAGCTGGGTTCAGTTGCACATCATTTTGAAAAAAGCAATGTAACATTAGATACAAATAAGTATACGTTAAGTGAAAAAGATAGAATTTAAGAATATATTTGGCAGTAGGAACCACCTCCCTCTCCCAGCATCCTTAGTAGAGACCCCTATATTTTCTCCTCCTCTCCCCCCCCGCCCCTCCTTCTTGCCTTTTTCTTCTTTTGCTGTATTTGAGATAAATCTTTATTAAGGAAAACAATGAAGTTCAGTCAATTCCAGATGCCCTCCAGATAGCTAGTTTTTACAAAAGCAGAGTCATATTTGGACAAACACCTCTATTCTAGTCCCACTAACAAAGATTGTCAAAAACACAACCATATGTACTTCATTTTCATGTCTTTTTCTTTTTCCTTCTCCTAGTGTCTCTGCTCTGAATGTGCAGCAATAACATGCCGTCAGTGTCACCTCTACAAAAGCAGAACTTCAGTTTGGGCAAGTGTAACTATTCCAAGAGTAAGTTGCCAGACAGGCATTCGCTCAAATTAGCTTTAAAAAAAAAAAAAAAAAAAAAAAGTTGTCACATCTGTGTATGTGGGATGTCTTTGGAGTATAGAAAGAAAGAGAGACATGTATTCTTTCAAAAATCTACCACTGCAAATTCCTGCCTCCCATTCTCATATTTTTGCTTTTTTGAAAAAAGAGAAGAGGCAGTCTGTGCATATAAGGGTGGGGAGAGGAGTGGGGGCGGGGAGAGGAAAGGCAGACAGACAGAAAGATAAAGACCCTATCATCCTAACATTCATTAGAAAAAAAAATATCCTTCTCCCTGACAATGCAAATAACAGAGCACTCCCTCCCTGTCCCTATCTACTCCAGAAGGCTTTGAAGGCAGATGTAGTACTCTCAGAAGGAGTCACCAACCAAGCAGGAAGGGAGGAAGGAGCAACAGTTGGACTATTCATACATATTCATGACATCTGCAATTGACAGCTTCCTGACTTTCAACTAGCAAATGAACATCAAGGACACACACCACTCCATCATTTTCAGGCTTGTTACAAAGACATAGCAACCTACTGATAATTCATGTATCTTATGTGATCAAGAAAAAGAAAGTAGTGCAAAAAACTGAGAAACAAGAAGACTCAACTATCATTTTCACATCACCTCCTCAGCATTCCCACACCTACATATCAAGAGATGTGTAAATAGTTGGTCCTCTGTTGAACGCATCGATGGTAGATGTGATCCCTGAACCCGAAAGGCATGTAGTCGGAGAGACCAAATGCACATGATGAATCACAGATGTACATAACAAAATAAGCTATAGCACATAATAAATTGTCAAACCTAGATGAATGAGATCATCATCTTCCAAAGAGGATTTAACACATTCCTCCATTCTCCACTACCAATGTTTAAACAATACCAAAAACATAAACTTCTATTCTCACATTTCTTGGGACTCTCATATTCCTGTCTTAGTTGATTTAGAAGACAGGCTTACCCAAAATCTATAGGAAGATTCATTCATTCAAATAAATGAGCACTTTTTATGTGCAAGGCACTGAAACAAACATTTCAGGGAGGACATGATGTGCAGAGAACAGTTCTATCATCAAGGAGTTGAAAGTCTGATATGAAATATACAGCAAATCTCTTTCTCTCTCCTCTTTTCTTCCAGGATGGAATGGAAGCATCTGGAAGAAGACCTGGAAAAGTACTTTGCAACTGACTCTTGCCCATTGCCACCCACCACCCACGCCAACTACAATAAAGTAGCAGTGCCTCTTGCAATTCTAGTGGAGAATAACACAACTGCTTTTGAAAAGACCTCCCCTGAAGAGCTGAGTTCTACTACTCTGCTTTACTATCACTCCTTAAGACGTTATCTCTAACCTCAGACTTTTTTTTTTAAGATTTTATTTATTTATTTGACAGAGAGAGATCACAAGTAGGCAGAGAGACAGGCAGAGAAGGATGAGGACACAGGCTCCCTGCTGAACAGAGAACCCGATGCGGGCCTTGATCCCAGGACCCTGAGATCATGACCTGAGCCGAAGGCAGAGGCTTTAACCCACTGAGCCACCAGGCGTCCCTAATCTCAGACTTTATCATACTACTCTATTATTCACTTCCATAACTCTGCATTTTCTTTTCATTACCCAACTATAATTAAATAATTAATAAGGTAATTATCTGTTAAAAGACCATGTGCATTACTATTACACAGACTTATGGAGGGCAGACTGTCTTGTCACTACCCCGAAGGACAGAGCTTTGGGCAGTCTACTTCCTCAGTAAGTATTTACTAATTGAGTAGAAAGGCTAAAAAGAACATATACATAATTAGTTTACCAATTTTTAATAAGGAAATCATTCAAAAATGCCCCTTAACATCTTTACCATTCAATTCATTTGGATTCTTAGTTATGCTAAACATTAGGAAAAAATAAACCCGAACTCTCCTTGAAGTGTCTTAAATATTACAATTCCAGATGAAAGGTTCCCAATTTCCAGAATACTGATTTGTCCAAAGAGGCTATGAGCACATACACTGATGCCAGATTCTACTTCTACAGCTGCATTTATTCTATTGAATAACTTGGGTACTATTCTTGGAAGGAAATTTAGTTTCTTCTCTAAATCCTATATTTACAAATATGGAAATGAAGATTCCAAAATTTTGAGAATATTTCCCAAAGAGACAGATAATCAATGATTATCTACATGTGTCAGCTTTGTTAATGAACAACTTAAAATCAAAACATAAGCACTGGAAAACTTATTAGTCCCTGAGTTCTCAGGTGCATGCTATTGCTCCAGTAACTTACTTTCTTAAGAGCAAGAGAGACCAGAAAATGAAGAAAATCTTTGAGATGTTCTCCCTTATAGCTGCCTCAGGTTTTTTGTTTTTCTTCTCTTCCAACTTAATCTGAAAGTTTACAGGTCACCCTCCCTAAAAATTATAATGCTCCGGGAAAGAAAGGTTGTTATGATAATATCAGAAAATGGGATGATCATCTTCAAGTAAGCTTTGCCTTACTGCACAGAAATACTAGCTCTTGGATATGTCCTTGATAGGTTAAGTCAATTGAACCATTCAATCCATTTGAGAATTAAGACACAATCAGTGAAAGAAAATCTATTTGCAATTTATATTGGTTATATATTTTTTATTTTTAAATTGCTTATTTTTACTTTCTAAAAAAAGTTTTTTTTAAATTTATGTTAAGAAGATAGATTTTGGGGTACCTAAATAAATACTTGGGTTTCTGAGAAGTCTTTGATTTTAGCTACTTCTCTCATTTTTTAATGCAATAAATGGCTTCTGTACTGTATTGGTCTCCTAAACTCAGTATTGCATTCAGAACTTAATGAGGACAGATCAGGAAATGTACCATCTCTGACATACTCAAATACCATACAAAACTATTTGATCCAATTCTTTCACTTTTGCTATGTTCCAAATATTTCAACCACAATTCATGAGTCAGCAATCCCATCAAGTCAACTAAGTCTACATCATATATACTATGCCTATGTGTCTTTGCTTGAACTGCGACAAAGCTTACAACCAAATCGGACCATCTTCTCTGAAAACATTAAAAGGTCATTCATTGTGCATACGTCATTTCCCTATTACTCCATTTACCTTATTTATCTTTACTCACTTATGCTTCTTAGTTCCTTGGTGGAACTAGCTAAATATCCACTTTTGGATATATAAAATGAGTGACTAAACAGTTCAGATTTTCCTTAGCCAGTCCCAGTTTAAAATATTATGACCCATTTTTTCCTACAAGGTATCAAAATATCTATGGAAGACCACTATTTTACAAATTATTAAATGAACCATTCCAGTAAGTATTATAATTAAAATTTTATATTAGTTATTAAATATCAAAAGTAACAAAAAGATGACAGAGAATTACAAAAATAGATTGGATTTTCTCAAAAAGATGAGATCTATCTCTAGGAAGCACTGTGCATATCCATCCATTATAAACAAAAGCATATGTACCTAATGCTGGATCCAAGATCCTACATGTGTATTTTGGGATGCTCCTGCCATGAGAACCTAAACATGGCTGTTCCATCCACACAACTGATGAAATACCTTACAGGAGTGCATTTTTATTTCTTCCAATATGTGCAGGTCATTAAAAGCCTAACTCCCCATGTTTATATGCCTGAGGGAATTTTAATGTCAACAGATTCACAAATTATGAAAAACAAATCTGTAGGTAGACTGCATGGTCTGGTTTGTGATCTCTAAAATGTGGTCATTTTCTTTGTTCATAAAATTCTAAAGATAGACATACTTTTGCACTGCATGGTCTAAGGACAATATAAAATTTTCTAGAAGACAGAAATTATAATAGCAAGAGACAGAAATACAGAGATGGGAACAGAAATGAAGAGATACACATACATTTACCTCCTTCTCTACAACAACCTGCCAAGGGGAAAATAGGCTCATTTCCCTGTTTTCTACTTAAAAGAAAATATGACAACAGTATCGAGTGGGCAAGATATTCAAGGGATCCAAGAAAACTTGAATAAAGCTCTACATTCCTCTTCTACTTCATTTATATTATACTCACAGAGTTTTTATTCTTTTTGTCTTCATTTATGGATCTATGGGTTTGTTTTGTTGTTTGCTTTGTTTGTGTGTTTTTATTTTCTAAATACGGCAATGCACAGAACTTAGCTCTGAAGTCGCACTACAAAACAGGCCAATTTTATAACTTCACAAATATAGAGAGAACAATTTAATCAAAATGTCAAAAAATTAAGAAAATAAATCACTTGATAAACTATAAAATAAAGACTAACAGGATATTTACATCAATTTTCAACCAAGTGTTGTTCTTTTCCTTTTAAAATGTGTGGTTTTTAATACGCAACCAAGTTAAGTGTGGGAGAAAAAAAAGCCACCAAAAGAAAACCCAAATGGTATTTGTGCCTGCCTGCCTTTTCAAAAAGGAAGCCTGCAGTTTTTCATTTGTATAAATTTCCAAACCTCAGTATTAGATGCAGCAGAAGCCAAGACAGCAATATGTCCAATATACCCAAGATGAAACACTTTAGAAATCCATAAAACCAGCACAGTGTCAATTTTGTTTAAATTATTGCCCTTCAGCATCCAAAGTATCAGCTGTACTTAGTAGCACAAAATAGGGTACGATTTTTATTTCCCTGTGACTCAATGCAACTTTTATTTTGTGCTATGTTCTCACATATCAAGTAAATTGTGTTAGCCATAGGGGGAAATTCTGAGAATCAAAGAGAAATGTATGTTTCATAATCATTACTAGAGAACGGAAGGAAGCATTATGAAGTCAAAGAGCTCTGCTTTGTCTGAGACTTTATAAAATCAAGGTTCTAATTCTGGTCCTCTAATAAAGTAAATGCTAGGTTGGCCTTGAGCAAATCTCTTCACTCTCTGCAGGCATCAGGATCCAAATTACAGAAAGAAAAAAAAAAATGGCTGGGGGTAAATTGGGACTGCATGGGAACTTCTATGATGTAAATATATGTTGAATGGGGGGAAGGGGAGAAAAAAATCTTTTTCCCCACTCTCTTCATCCAAAAATGACTTCTAACAAACTTAATGTTTTAGATTATCGTTTATGTTATTTACGATATTTTGCTGTGATTTTTCCCCACAGTGTAAAATATACATGTTTTGAGAACTGCTGTTTAATCTTATTTCATCATTTATAATTTGATGTATTAACAATTACAGCACATACTGATGTAACTAATTAAATAAAAGTAAACTTGCATAAAGTTTCACTATTTCACTATAATTGATTTGTAACAGGAATACAGCCATCTCTCTTATTTTGTTGACAAATTAAGTTAAAATATTTCTTAATTTTATTGCATTCTTTACAGATAACTTCTCCCTTCTAGGAAAAATAATCCCGCATTTCTTTTGGCCTTCTGCATGGAGAAAGATTTTAAATTAATGTATTTAGGTTCTTCTTTGTTTCTGTTGTGCTTAAATATTTAATTGAAAAAGAATAATTTAGAGTGCCTAATTGCCTTTTCCAAGATCAATTATATCAAATTAATACTGGAAACAAACTACAGAATCCTCCCACAGTAGGTCATTGGATTCAAAGAGTGCCGAGAAGAACACTTGAGTATGGGGAAGGCTATGTTAATAGGGAATTAGGACAAAAATGACAGCCTTTCTGTCAGTCAGTGGGATGAGCACTGCCCCAAGCACGTTAGCTAATGAAAACAGGTAAGAATCTCCAATAAGCATACACAGCGGAGAGGAAAGGCAGATGGTGCAACTACCCTTCCCTTCAAAGCCACAGATTCAGCCCACTTCTCACCAGCCATCAAGTCATGAACCTTCAAATCACAAGTCATCAGGAAATCTGGGAAACTTGTGAGGACCCCAGGAAGGGGGGAGGGTGATCCACAGAGGCAATGTGCATAAAAACCCCAATTATAAAATCTGAAATTCAGAGGAGAAGGAGCAAGATGACAGAGGAGTAGGGAGAGCTAGATATCATCAGGTCCTAGGTGTTTAGAACCAGTCAGAATCCCTACAAACTCAACAGAAGATTGACAAGAAGAAGAGAAGCAATTTGAGGAATGGAAAATCGACTGCACTCTGAAAGATAGGAAGTGCGTAGAAATGAATCTGAGGAGGTAACATTTGGGAAGACAAACCTCAGGGGAAGAAGCTGGCTCCCAGCCAGTAGTAGAGCAGTGGCACAAAAATTGGAAAGTTTAGAAGTCTGCTCCACTGAGAGACATCACCCCAGAGGCTAAGCAGGAGGTGGAACCCTCGCTGGGACACTGTGGTCTCAGGACTCGTGAGGTCACAGAAGGAGCATATGTCTGAGCATAGCAGAGCTCCCAAGTATGGGAACAGGGAAGCTGATGTAGAGACAGAGCCAAGGAGTGGGTTCTTAGCTCGGGTTTACCTTGAATCATGATCTGAGGTGCATTCAGGCCACTGTTCTTACACCAGGGACGGCAAAAGTGGCAGATCCGGGGAGATCCCCTCCTTCCTCCACTGGGAGGAGCAGTGCAGGAGCACATGGCAGGAATCTGATGGATTTGGAGATTTCAAACAGGACTAGTACCACAGATAGAAACGAATAGTCACAGGCCGGGTGAACATGCAGTGCAGTCGAAGACCAGGGAGACGGGCCTAATTGACTGCTTTTCTCTGAGGGCGCACTGAGGAATGGGACCCCAAACTCTCAGCTCCTCTAGGCCAGAGACTGGGAGGTCACTATCAACATTCCTGTCCTCCAAAGCTATTCGGAAAGAGTTCAGGGAACAAAAGCTACTGAGAACTAACCTAAGCAGATTATTTACCCAGTCCCCTAGCAAAAGCAGTGCAATTCTGCCTTGGGCAAAGACATTTGAGAATCAATACAACAGGCCACTTCCCTAGCAGATCAACCAGAACATCCAGCCAAGACCAAGTTGACCGACCAATGAGAACTGAAAAACTCCAGAACTAGGGGAATGCACCAAACAGAATTCATGGCTTCCCCCCCCGCATGATTCTTTAGTCTTTCAAAGTGAAATTTTTTTAATTTTATTTTTTCTTGTTCTATTTTTTAATTTTTTCTCTTTCCTATTTTAATGTCTTTAACAATTTTATCAATAACTTTTTTTAAAAATCTTTTTTTTAAATTTTCATTGTTATAGTCATATTCTATCCCTTCATTCTTTTAAGATTCTTTTTGTATGCATATAGATTTTTCTTTCTTTAAAATTTTTGGATACACTGGATTCTAATAGATCAAAATATACCCGAAATATAGTGCATGGCTTTGTTCTAGTCTCCAGCTTCATCACATTCATTTCTCTTTTATTTTCTTTTTGAAGACAACTTCTTATCTTATCAATTCCTTTTTTAGAATCTTTTTTAACTTTCATCTTTACAGTCATATTTCATTCCTTCATCATGTATATACTCTTATTTTTGTACATATATAATTTTACTTTATTTAAAATTTTGGAAGGCAGTTTCTTCTAACAGACCAAAATATACCCAAAATCAGGTATGTGGCTCTGTTCTATTCACCAGTCTAATCATATATATAGATATAGATAATTTTAGATAGATATATAGATTTTTTTTTTCCCTTTATTCTCCACCCTGTTTCGGGTCTCTTCTGATTTTGTTAGTGTATATTTTTCTAGGGCCGTCACTACCCTTTTAGTATTTTTTTTCCCTCATCCATCTATTCTTATCTGAATAAAATGACAAGGCAGGAAAAACTCACTTCAAAAAAAAGGAACAAGAGGGAGTACTGAAGGCTAGGGACCTAATCAGTAGGGACATTAGTAAATCTCAGAACAAGTTCAGAAGGACAATTGTCAGGGTGCTAGCTAGCTTGAGAAAAGCATGGAAGATACTAGAGAATCCCTTTTTGGAGAAATAAAATCCTGTTCTGGAGAAATTAAAGAACTAAAATCAAACCTAGTTGAAATAAAAAAAAAAAAAAAAAAACTATATCCACAGAGACCTGGCAGGCCAGAAAGGACTGGATGATATATCCAGCACACTAAATGAGAAAAATATGCAGCCAAGAATACTATATTCAGTAAGCCGTCATTGAAAATAGAAGAAGAGATATAAAGCTTCCAGAACAAACAAAAACTAAAAGAATTTGCAAACACCAAACCAGCCCCACAGGAAATATTAAAAGAGGTTCTCTAAGCAAAGAGAAAGCCTAAATATAACAGACC